>PVIH01005252.1:0-126836 GCA_004025045.1 Sigmodon hispidus
AGGTTTTCTATTTCCATCTTTGCCTCATTTTGTGCCTTTTTTATTGCTTCCATTTCAGCTTTTAGTTCCTGGCATGTTTCTTTCATAGATTTGTTCATCTCTTCCAATTTTTTGTTTGTATTTTCTTCTATTTCTTTAAGGCTTTTTTTCATATCTTCTTTTAGAGCTTCGATGATCATCAAAAAGGAATTTTTGGTGTCGCTTCCTTCTGTTTCCTCTTCATTGCTTAGTTCAGGTCTTGTATTTGTAAGATCACCACTCTCTTTTGGAGTTACCATGTTGTCCTTTGTATTATTATGTAATTTTTTGCACTAACGTTTGCCCATGACTTCAGTGGTTCATGATTAGATGGCTCCTGGTCAGTTGTGGCACTCGGGTTTGTGTGCCTCCTGTCACCTCTCTGGTCAGGGTCTGAGTCTGTCCTTCAGAGACCCCTGCAGTTGTTGGTTTACTCAGTTCGAGGTCATGGTGAGTAGCCATGCAAATTCCCTCAGGAGGAGCTGTGAGTATGGTGACGCGGTCCGGAGTTTTGTAACCTGGTCCATAGTGGCTTTTGTCCCCAAAGAAATGAATCAGACACTTATATCAACTTCATACTGTTTGGCCCATGTCTCATGCACATTACTAGCTAGGTCTTTCATCTTAAATCAACCCATTTCTACCAATCTACTCGCCATGTGTCCCAGCCCATGGCTCACCTCTATCTCTTACATGTTCCTCCTTTGGTGGTCAGATGTTACTAACTCCACCCTCCATCTACCTGCCTGTCCTCTGATTCTCCACCCACTTCTACAGTGCTCTACATAGGACAAACCAGTTACTTTATTTACATCATACAGAGAACATTTCAACCATAGGTTGCCTTGAGTTTTTTCCCCATTAAGTTTGATGTTTTCTGTTGGCTACTTTAAATAACTTTTATTATATTGAAATATTTTCCTTCTATTCCTGATCCCTCAATAGCTTTTATCATAAATGAGTGTTGGATTTTATCAAAGGCTTTTTCAGCATCTAAGCATATGATCATGTGGTTTCTTTTCCTTTAGTTTGTTTATATAATGGATGATGTTTATGTTGTTTCATAAATTGAACCATCCCTGCATTTCTAGAATTTAGCCTAATGGTTGTGATGGATGATATTTGTTATATATTGTTGTATGCTGTTTGCCAAAATTTTGTTGAGAATTTTAGCATCAATATTCATGAGGGAAATTGTTCTGTAATTCTCCTCCTTTGCTGTGTCTTTGAGTGGCTTGGGTGTTTGGGTAATTTTGGCCTCATAAAAGGAAATTGATAATGTTTCTTCAGTTTCTACTGTGTGAAATAGTTTGAGAAGTAATGGTAGTATTTCTTGTTTGAATGTCTGGTAGAATTCTGTACTGAAACCATCTGGACCTGGACTTTTTTTTCTTGGGAGACTTTTAATGACAGCTTCTATTTCCTTAAGGGCTATAGGCCTGTTTAGGTAATTAATCTGTACCTCATTTAACTTTGTAAATGGTACCTATCCAAAAAGCTGTCCATTTCTTCTAGGTTTTTCATTTTTGTGGAATATAGATTTTCAATGTATGATCTGATAATTCCGTGGATTTCCTGAGGTTCTGTTGTTATGTCCCCCTTTTCATTTCTGATTTTGTTCATTTGGATACTCTCTCTTTGTTTTTGATTAGTTTGGATAAGGGCTTATCTATCTTGTTGACTTTCTCAAAGAACCAACTCTTTGATTCATTGATTTTATATTGTTCTTTTTGTTTCAATTAAAGTTATTTCTTTTTGTTTACTCTTCATTGTTATGTTAAATACTAGAAGCTATAGAACCACTGGCTTCTTCTGGAGGTGTCTTGTTGATCTTGTTGATCTTTGTATTGTTGCACTTATATCTTACAATGGTGTCTACCTATTGTTTTCTAAATTCACTCTTGGTTAGTTCTTGGTTGGCTTTTAGTGGGTTATTGGTCTGAGGGCTCTTTGTGTGTTTAGAGGGTCTGCTGCTCCAGTGAGGTTGCAGTGCTTTGACTTCAGCCATGGTCTCAGCAGTTTGTGTTTCCCCATATCTGTAAACCATCTCAGGGGCTGAGCTCAGGCAGTGGATGTCATATTAGGCATGAAGGGGGGGATGACTGTTACCACTGACCTCTCAGCTGTGCACCTAAGGACTCGGCTGCTCCCTGAGCAGATTGTGTTTTGCCAAAGCTGTGTATCTTCTCAAGGGCTGGGCTCAGGAAGTTGAAGCCACATCTTGGTCTCCACATTTTCATTAATGACTAGGATATTTTTATGGAATACTGGATCATATTATTTTAGAAATCATTGACCATAAGTATAATATGTGAAAAGGTGAGTAATTGGGGTGTGAGACACAAAAGAACTGAACTCCCCAGCATGTGAAATAATGATGTACTGAGCACTGCATCTAAACGTGTGGACATATTTTAGTTTTGTTTATAGTGCAAATTAGCCTGCATGTAAACAATTTACCCTAGAATAAAATAGTTCTAACAATAATAATTTATATGTTAATCAGAGTTAACTTATGACAGAAAAATAATTATTTTTATACACAGTTCCAATGCAAATTTTTAATAGACTTATGAAAACATTCAATTTTCTATTCTTGATACTGGTATCATATTTTGATATAAAACTTAGACAAGAATATAAAAATTATGAATTTTGTCAGTGTAAATTCTCTGTAGCCTTTTGGGTTATTGTTATCTATGACAGAAAGAATGAAAGTTAAATGAATAAAAACATAATAGAAAAATATTGAGGATTATTTTAAACAATGTATGTGATACAAACTGATTAAATATGCTGATAAAATGGGTAATAATGAAGTTCATGGTATGTATAGAAAGGATATAGCATTAACCACTACAAATGAATTTGTTTGCTACTCATCATAAAAATATGATTTTGTTTAAAATTTAATTGATGTTTCACTGGGTAATTGGAGTGAAGAGAAATTATTTTCCTCAGAGGGAATATGTTTCCTGAGAGAATTTTATGTTTGTTCAGTTTTCACTTAGAACACCAAATCAGCCTGTGAAGTATTCTCATAGCCTCACATGGTATTACAATAAATAGACAAGACTCTGAAAAAAAAATTCTTGGCTTACATCCATCCAAATGAACGTCAATACAGTTAGAATTTATGATGGACTTTTCTCATAAATTTTGTGGTGAGTCTAAAATCCCCAACATACAAAACATATCCAACTCTGTAAAGTTGTATTAGAGATAAGTTTAATATTTCTGTTTACAGATGAAAAATCAGAACTCACTAGGAAATAATTTCAAAATGCATAGAAGAAAGATCATAATAGTTTTAAGTCCTGAAGCCAGGCATCCTAGATCCCTGATAATGACATTTAAATCAGCCTCTAGTTTGTGATGGGTTATTAAAGGGTTAAATCACCCCAAAAAAGGTAAGTTCCTACATCTACTGACTCTGAAAATGTAATAAATCTAGGTAGCTCATTACTGCATTCTCCTTTTTATTACCTATTGTCTCACCTTAATTATTATTCATTTAGGAAAGCTGCAAGCAGAGTGATTACATGCACAAGCTTGGATATAAATTCAGCAAAGATTTGAGTTTTATGCTTTTTTCTTTTATTTTTGAAATAATAATATCATTATATTTTTCTCACTTCTCTATCATTCTTCTAAACCTTCATATATATTTCTTTTTATGTCATCTCTTTAAGATTACATTTTAACTATTCTTAAATGCATGTGTATATAAAATGACTTCACTTTTAAAATTATACTAGATATGAATAATATGATCATTGCCTGATTTCTCATCAGTTGCTTATATTATTAACACAAAATCACATTATATATCTTTCAATTTGTTTGTTAATCTGTGTCTGTCAATTTCTCTCCTCTGTATGTTTGTATATGTGTATGTGTGTATCAATATTCTTGTTTTCAAATTGCTATCACTCGTTTATAATGCAAAATGTCTTTTTAAGAACTAATTTAAGGTATTAATAATTTCTGAAAAATCTGGCTTAGATTAAATTACATATGTGATTTTCAAATATTAATACATCTTTCTTCTCTTTTGGTTTACATACACAATTATAAAGAAGTCTATGAGATCCCTGAATAAATGCCAGATCAATGGACTCAAGTCTCCTATAAAACGTCACACACTAACAAGATGGTTACAACAACTCTAATTATTAAGGTAGTTATCTGTATTGTATACCTATTACATTGCAACCATTATTAGAATTGTCTACAAAGAATCACCATTAAAATCTCAGAAACCTGCATTTATGTTGTTTTATGTGGTAGAAAGAACAGTTCATAATGATGAACCTGAGGTTCAGTGAAACTGGGACTAGGAAAAAATACATGAGCCATTTTAAAAGAGAAAAATGCTAAGATATAAATAAAACCTGGGGCTCATCTTACCTGGTGAGCAATGATCAAACAGCTAATTTAAGTTGCAGACTTTGTTAAGTCACATGTGAAGGAACTAAAACGTAATAGACAATAAAGATAAGTCTTATATTAAAATACATAATTTCAGCACATGACAAAAATGTTGTACAATGAAGAAATAAATCAATTCAATTGCTACAATTATTTTGTCTGAGAGAAAAAGGAGACTGTGCAAATACCAGAAAGAAAGGCTTTGAGTAGATTTTGGATATAGGAAAACACAAAGTAAAAAGTAAATGTATCACAGTATTACTACCATTCGATACAAGCTTCCCTGTAACACAGATGTCCACAATCAATCTTAATAATGATGTTATTTACTCACAAGGACTTGAAAATTTATATCACAATTTTATATAAATGAACTTATTTAATTCTAAATTATTTGTAGCTGGTAAGAAAATCAAGTAAATTATGTTAGACTGACAGATAAATAATATTCAGAAAAAACGATTATAAATGTTTTTCAACTAGTAACTAGCATAGATTTTATAGTAGCACAAGATCAATTTCCTGAGTACTGAACTAGTGCTATATTTTGTATAAAAAATTGGCTTTCTTGGTTTTGAGTGAATCTGATGCCATTTTTATCCCTCTTCATCAACAGGTAATTTATTTTATCAGTTGCATAAATATGTGCCACAATGTGTAAATGATTAAATGTAAATTAATTACATGAAAATCAATTCAATTCATTACCAGCATTTAGGTTTTGTAGTACCTCCACTTGCCTTTTTCTACTAGATGATGTCTGTGGCATCTTAAATAAATTACTGATTTTTTCATTTTGAAAGTTTTTTCATATAAATGGGCATAAAATTAATGATTCTAGTGTGGCTAATCAAAGTATTAAAAGAACAAAGAAGAGCAAATTCTGGAATGTGATAACTAGAGATGTGTTAGCTGTTAGAGAAGGCATTATCTGGGGATGTTTCATTTCAGATTTGTTACATGGGACAGCTCACTAATTTTTTCTTGTGACCCAGTTTGCTCAAAAATGAAATCACTGACTCTGGTAGTTAAGTAATGAATGTCTTTATTATGCAAGGTTATATTTTTGCTTAGTTCAGTGTTATAAGTTCTTAAAGTCTATAATAAGTGTACTCTGAAGACACAGGCAGGAGGTTCTTGAGTTTATGTTTATACTGGGTTCTAGAGTTTCAGATTAAAATAAAATAAAACAAAACAGACAAAAATAAAACAAACAGAGAAAAACCCTCAAAGTGAAAAGTTTGTACTCACACATAGGTAAGTTATGTACTAAATAGTATATTCATGTCTAAATTTTATACCTGGTAGAAAAAAATTATTAAAATTTATTTTTGTTTTAATTTACATCCAAATTTGTTTAATTACATTTTTCTTTATTTAACTTTGTTCTAGACTATCAGTGATTAACAAAACACCATCAATGGAGAATATTACACAGGTGACTGAATTTGTCCTGTTGGGACTAACCAAAGCCCCAGAGCTACAGGTTCCACTCTTCATTGTATTCACACTTATTTATGTTATCACTTTGATTGGGAATCTTGGTATAATCACAGTGATTGTGCTTGACTCTCGTCTTCATATCCCAATGTACTTTTTTCTCAGCAACCTTTCTCTGGTAGATTTTTGTTCCTCCTCAACAGTCACTCCAAAGATTTTATCTGGCTTGCTTCTAGGTGAAAAGGTCATCTCCTACAATGGATGTGCTGCTCAAATGTTCTTTTTTGCAGCTTTTGCCACAATGGAATGTTATTTCTTAACATCCATGGCCTATGATCGTTATGTAGCAGTTTGTAAGCCTCTCCATTATTCCATCATCATGACAAAAAGTCTTTGTGTTCATCTGGCAATAGGTTGCTACATCATTGGTTTTGTGAATGCTTCTGTGCAAATTGGAGACACTTTCTACCTCTCATTTTGCAAGGCCAATGTGGTCCATCACTTTTTCTGTGACATTCCAGCAGTCATGACTCTGAGTTGCTCAGATAGAAAGATAGCTGAGATGATTCTGATTCTTATTTCAAGTTTCAATGTTATTTTTGCCATTTTTGTTATTTTGGTTTCCTACCTATTCATATTTGTCACCATTTTGAAAATGCACTCAGGTGATGGGTACCAAAAGGCATTTTCCACTTGTACTTCCCACCTTACTGCTGTCTTCCTCTTTTA
This sequence comes from Sigmodon hispidus, assembly GCA_004025045.1. NCBI lineage: Eukaryota > Metazoa > Chordata > Mammalia > Rodentia > Cricetidae > Sigmodon > Sigmodon hispidus. The sequence continues at coordinate 6,619 of PVIH01005252.1, forward strand.
TGGGGCTGTCATTATCATGTACTTGCAGCCTAGCTCCAGTCACTCTATGGACACAGACAAAATTGCATCTTTGTTCTATACTGTGATCATCCCCATGCTGAATCCATTGGTCTATAGCCTGAGAAACAGGGAGGTCAAGAGGGCATTCCTAAAGGTTGTTGACAAGGCAAAATTTTTCAAGGGTTAGTCATCAGATGACATAAAATCCACCAAAAACTTTAATACCTTTTCATTTGAAATAATACAAATGTCAAATATTTTGATTTATATGAAATAAAATTCTGTTTTAATATTAGTAATTTTCTTAACTGAAAAAATTATTTTAGATTTCTACAATTTAGAAAATATTACAGAGTTTAATGAACAGGTACCTTGTGACAATTTGTCCAGGTATATACACTATGTCTTCAAAATAAGTACTTTGTATTTCTTCAATTATTTGTTCCAGCAAAGCTTGTTAAATGAGAGTTTCCAAGTAGTAAATAGTTATGGTAGAATGAAAAGTCAGAGATGAGTTAATCACTTATGCTATATTATTACAAAAAACAAGTATATCCCTATAGTATTTTTCAATGTATTTAGCACATAACTTTTTCTTGAAAACAGTAATAGTAATAACATATTCAATAAATAAAGCACTTGAAGAAAAAATAAAATGTAAAAATATTATGAATCAATATAAAAATTGGTATGTCATAAAATCACAAATGTTATATTAATCTTTTTTATTGTATATAACATCAGAATGTTGTGTGATAATTTGATGGCTGTAAAACTATATATTTAAAAAATTAGGCTAGTGTAGGGTTTTGATTAAGAATGTCTCTCATATGGTCCCATATATTTGAATTCTTAGAGATTTAAATTAAGATATATGTCCTTGTTGGTAAAGGTGATGCTGTTTTTGAAGAAAGTATGCAATTACAGGTAAGCTTTGGTGTTTCAAACACCCAAGCCAGGTCCAGTGTCTCTTTTCCTGATTCCTGCTGATCTGGATTTATAACTGTCAGCTGCCTCTCCAGCATGATATCTGTCTTGAGTCTGCCATCATCCCTACCATGAGGACAAGGGAAGAAACCTCTGAATATAAGCAATACCAAATTGAATGTCTTTTAAAAGACTTACTGTAGGTATGATATCTCATCACAGCTGCAGAACACTAAGTCTTCATTCCAAAGCAAGGATAAAAAAACAGCTGAACATACTCCCAATTCTGCATCTCCAAATCTGTTTTCAAAGTGCTCTTTATATATTCATTTCCTTATAGCTTTGTTGACTAAAACATATTTATTCCCATTGGGTTTTTTCCACATCCTGTTAGCAGCTTTGCTTGGCAGTTATTCCAAACCCTGGCATCTCCAACATATTGGGGTCTTCAAAGCATACAGGTTTCACTTTCATAAGATAATCTAATGTCCACTCTAGGACTCTATGCTAGAACATACCTAACACAATCTTAGTCAAGAAATTTCTTTAGCACCAAGAAGAAATTACACAAACTCTTTCTTGAATCATTGAATCCAAAGTTCCTTGTCTGAGACTATGAATATCTGCTTCTCAGGGTTGAAACATAGACATTTTTGTTTGAATACATTTTCACCAGTTTTCTGTTTTAGATTGGTTTTTTCATTATGTAAATGTTTCTTTAATCCTTTTTCTACAAGCTGAAAGATCTATGTGTGGGGTCTTGCCCTGAAGTAACCACTGCCATATTTCATTTAGTATGAGGCTTTTCTTTAAAACTTTTTGTGTGTTGGAGCACTGTTATTAGTTCCATTATACTTCATAGTGCTTAATTTCTATGTACATAATATTTTGTATTTTTCCTTGTTAAACTTGCTCCTTTCATTATAGATCTTGATAAGAGTGATTATTAATAACAAAGCATCACAGTTATACCAAGATATCTTGAAGTTTTCTGTGCCAAAATCATTCATCCAAAACTCTCCAATTCAGACTCAGGTATATTTTTGGACAAAGACAGGAAGCAGACACATGGCTTGCCAAAATATCACAACAGCTATCTTCTCAAGGCTACTTACTAATATTTTTCTCCTTTGAAAATTTTTCAGCTGGGCTTCCACAGTTTAAGTGACTGTCAGTGTTATCTTCCATGTCCCTCCCAGAATGGCTCATTAAGGCTTAAACAATCCAGTTCCTTTTCTAGTCCCAAAGTCTTCATTATTCATCCAACAAACATCATAATCAGGTCTATCACAAGGATACTGTGCTCCTTGGTACAAACTTCTAACTTAGTCAGTATTCTATTGCTACAAAAATATCATTAACATGACAAATATTACAAAAGAAACCATTTAACTATGTCCTGATTACAACATTAGGTATTTATTTCATTATACTCCTGCAAGGGAATATGTTGGCAAACAGACAAACATTGTTGCTGAGAGATCTACTTTCAGATCTGAAGTCAGCAGAAAGAGAGAAATGCTGAATTTGGCCTGAAATTTTGAAATCCCAATGCATACCTGTAGAGACACACTATCTCCACCAAAGCAACATTTATCATAAGGAAACATTTCCTAATGCCATTCCCTAAGAATTCAAATATATGACCTAAGGCCACCCGTATTCAAAACACCACTTTAGGATTTCCTCACAATGTTCAATTTCTTTTCTTTTAGAACAGCAATATATATTTTGTGCCATTGAATGTTAGAAGCACCAAGTGTTCTAGTTAAAATATTGCCAAGTATCTCACAGACTTCAAACTTTCAACTTTTGAACAGAGTTGAGAATGTAATAAACTATGGGGAACCTTAACATCTGATGGAATACATTTTTGCATTATAATATGGCTTCAGGCTAATGGAAGTCGGGTAGTGGTGGGTGGCAATTTGAATAGGAATAGTTTCCATAGACTCATATGTATATGTTTGAATACATGACTATTAGGGAGTAATCATACTTGATAGGGTTTAAGGAGTGTGGTCTTGCATATATATGGCCCCAAAGAGTGGCAAAGCACAACTTCTAGTTGGTATTGAATGAAAACTCAGAGCCAAATATTGGGGAAAAGCTGGAATATCAGAGAGTGGAAATAAACCATAATCAATTCTCACTTTCTCCAGGCTCCTTGCTTCTACAGAATACCTGGATGTCTGCCTGTGCCTTCCTTAAATATATTCTCCCACCAAATGTTTTACTTCTGGGTTCAACTTTGCATCATAATCCTAGAGTTAGAAGTAAAAGTGTATGAATTACTACTGTTTTATTTTTAGGCTTTGAATTCAGAAATACAGAAAGATCCCTGTCTCCTGAGTGATGAAATTAAAGGCATGAGTTACCATATTTTCATCCATATGCTGGGGTTAAAGGCAGGTGTTGGGTTCGGGTTCAGGTTCTGGGACCAAGTTCTGTCTGTGGAGCATGTCTCCACACACTCCATAGCAGACAGAGATAAACTTTGGTTGTGAGGGTTCCCCCAGCTGCTGCTAAGACAAGGGGACTTGCTCGGCCACCCCCCTCCAACTGCTTCAACAGAGAAGGACTGAGGACTCTGAAAGCCAGACTCAGACTCTGTCCACAAGTGAGGTGTGGTCAGCAGGCCCCAGTGTCTGAAATCCTGCCAGGGAAAATTGTGTTCCAATTTGGGTTCTGGTTCTGGGACCAGGTTCTTTCTGTGGAATGTGTCTCCACACATTCCATAACAGACAGAGATAGACTTTGGATATGAGGGTTCCCCCAGATGCTGCTAAGACAAGGAAACTTGCACAGTCACCTGGTCTCCAACTGCTTCAAGAGAGAAGGACTGAAGACTTGAAATTCAGACCCATGCCAAGAAAGAGTCAGAGACTGAGCAGACTCCTTGCTCAGAGGTGACAGGAGACACACAAGCCCTTTTGCTACAACTGACCAGGAGCCACCTAATCATGAACCACTGAAGCCATCGGCAGACACCAGTGCAAAAATATATACAATAATATAAAGAACAACAAGGTAAATCCAGAAGAAAGTGGTGATTCTACAACTACAAGACCTGAACTAAGCAATGAAAAGGAAGTAGAAAGAAGCAACACCAAAAATACCTTTATGATGATTGTTGAAGCCCTCAAAGAAGATATGCAAAATTCCCTTAAAGAAATATAAGAAAATACAACCAAAAAATTGGAAGAGATGAACAAATCTATGAAAGAAACATGCCAGGAACTAAAAAATGAAATAGAAGCAATAAAAAAGACACAAAATGAGGCAAAAATGGAAATAGAAAACCCGAAGACAAAAGCTGGAACCACAGATACAAGCAAAACCAAAAGAATTCAAGAGATGGAAAATAGGAACTATTAAGAGGAAGATTCAGTAGCTCAAATAGATATATCAGTCAAAGAAAATACTAAAACCAAAACAGCCATAACACAAAATGTTCAGGAAATCTGGGACACCATGAACAGACCTAACTTGAGAATGATACGAATAGAAGAAGGAGAAGAATACCAGCTCAAAGGCACAGATGATGTATTTAATAAAATCATAGAAGAAAACTTTCCTAGCTTAAAGAAGGAAAGGCCTATACAAGAATTTTACAGAACACCAAACAGATATGACCCCCCTAAAAAGTCAGCACACCACATAATAATCAAGCTACAAAACATACAAAACAAAGAACAAATTTTAAGAGCTGCAAAAGAAAAGGGCCAATTTACCTATAAATGCAGACCCATCAGAATAATACCTCACTATCATGGAAACAAGCTAAGCTTGAAGGGCTTGGTTAGAAGTTATACAGACTCTAAAAGAGCATGGCCGCCAAACTAAAATACTATACCCTGCAAAACTATAAATCACCATAGATGGAGTAAGCAAGATATTTCATGACAAAGTCAGACTGAAACAATATCTATCTACCAGTCCAGAACTACAGTAAGTATTAGAGGGAAAACTCCAACCTAAGAACCCCAGATACACCCATGAAACCACAAACAATCAATAACCCCACAGAAGAATACTCCAGAGAAAGGAAATACAAACAAGTTACCACCAAAAAGAGCAAGAAATATCAATCAGTGGTCACTAATATCCCTTAATATAAATGGACTCAACTCTCCTTAAAACATCATACACTAACAAGATGGACACAACAACAGAAGCCATCCTTCTGTTGCCTACAAGAAACACAGCTCAACCACAAAGACACAGGGTTAGAGTAAAGGGTTGGGAAAAGATTTTCCAGTCAAATGGTCCTAAGAAACAATCTGGGATTGCCATCCTAATATCTAACAAAGTAGACTTTAAGCTAATAGCTATTAAAAGGGACCAAGATGGTCATTAATTATTCATTACAGGAATAATTGGTAAAGAGGGGATTTCAATCCTGAATATTTATGCACCTAATTTAAGGACACCTACCTACGTAAAAGAAACACTGCTTAAGCTAAAATCCCACATCAATTCTCACACCCTAATAGTGGGAGACTTCAGTACCCCACTTTTACTTCTGGATAGGTCAACCAGACAGTGACTTAACAGAGAAATAAGGAGTCAAACAGAGCTTATGATGTAAATGGATTTAATAGATACCTACAGAAGCTTCCATCCAAATGCAAGGGAATATACGTATTTCTCAGCTCCTCATAGAACTTTCTGAAAAATTGACCACATAATTGGTCATAAGGCAAATATCAACAGATTAAAAAAAATGAAAATAATCCCTTGTAACATATCAGACCACTAGGGCTGAAAGTTAGAGTTCAACAACATCTAAAATCAAAGAAAGCCTACCAACTCATGGAAACAAAAAATCACTCAGCTGAACCACCTCTGGGTCAAGGAAGACATTAAGAAAGAAATCAAAGTCTTCCTAGAATTTAATGAAAATGAATCCACAACATACCCAAACTTGTGGGACACAATCAAAGCAGACTTAAGAGGAAAATTCATAGCACTAGATGCCTATATGAAAAACCTAGAGAAATTTTACACTACAGAACTAACAGCTCAGCTGAAAACCTTAGAACAATTAGAAGCAAACTCACTTAGAAGGAGTAGATGGCAGGAAATAATCAAACTTAGAGCTGAAATCAATACAATTAAAACAAAAAGAACAATACAAAGAATCAATGAATATAAAAGTTGGTTATTTGAGAAAGTCAACAAGATAGATAAGCCCTTATCCAAACTAATCAAAAAGCAGAGAGAGAGTGTTCAAATCAACAAAATCAGAAATGAAAAGGGAGACATAGCCACAGACCCCCAGGAAATCCAGAGAATTATCAGATCATACTTTGAAAATCTGTATTCCACAAAAATGGAAAACCTAGAAAAATGAACAGCATTCTGGAGAGGTACTATTTACCAAAAATAAATGAAGATCATATTAATTACCTAAACAGGCCAATAACCCTTAAGGAAATTGAAGCTGTCATTTGAAGCCTCCCCCCCAAAAAAGCCCAGGTCCAGATGGTTTCAGTGCAGAAATCTACCAGACATTCAAAGAAGAAATACTACCGTTATTCCTCAAATTATTTCACACAGTAGAAACTGAAGGAATATTGCCAAATTCCTTTTATGAGGCAACAATTACCCTAATACACAAGCCACTCAAAGACACAGCAAAGAAGGAGAACTACAGACCAATTTCCCTAATGAATATTAATGCTAAAAGTCTCAACAAAATTTTAGCAAACCATATACAACAATATATAAAAAATATCATCCACCACTACCAAGTATGCTTCATCCCCAAAATGCAGGGTTGGTTTAACATACTAAAAACCATATATACTATCCATCATATAAACAAACTAAAGGAACAAAGACACAATCATATTCTTAGATGCTGAAAAAGCCTTTGACAACATCCAGCACTCCTTCTTGATTAAAGCCCTGGAGAGATCAGGAATACAGGGAAAATACCTAAATATAATAAAGGGAATTTACAAAAGCTGACAGCCAGCATCAAACTTAATGGAGAAAAACTCAAAGCAATCCCACTAAATCAGGAACTAGATAAAGATGTCCTCTCTCCCATTATCTATTTAATATAGTTCTCAAAGATATAGCTAAAGCAATAAGAGAACAAAAGGAGATTTAATGGATACAAATTAGAAAAGAAGAAGTGAAACTATCTCTATTTGCAGATGATATGTTTGTATACCTAAATGACCCACAAAATTTTTCCAAGGAACTTCTTTGGCTGATAAACACTTTCAACAATGTACCAGAATATAAGATTAACTCAAAAAAATCAGTAGCCATTCTATACACTAAAGATAGGAGAGCTGGTAAAGAGATTAGGGAAACACTAACCTTCATAATAGCTGCAAATAGTATTAAATATGTTGGAGTAATATAACCGAAGAAGTAACAGATCTATTTGACAAAATTTTTAAATCACTGAAGAAAGAAATTGAGGAGGATATCAGAAAATGGAAAGCTTTCACATGTTCCTGGATAGGAAGAATTAACATAGTAAAAATGGCAATTCTACCAAAAGCAATCTACAGATTCAATGTACTGCTCATCAAATACCCAACACAATATTTTTTGAACCTTGAAAGAACAATACTCAATTTCATGTGGAATAACAGGAAAGCCAGGATTGCCAAAACAATTTTGCTCAACAAAAGAACCTGAGGAGGCATCACCATCCCTGACTTCAAGGTATACTATAGAGCTACAGTAATAAAAACAGCCTTGGACTGGCATAAAAACAGACTTGTGGATCAATGGAAAAAGAATTGAGGATCCAGACATTAACCCAAAAACCTATGAACACTTGATCTTTGACAAAGAGGACCAAAATATTCCTTGGAAAAAAGATAGTATATTTAACAAATGGTGTTGGCATAGCTGGATGGTAGTGTGTAGAAAAGTTCAAATAAATTCAAGCCTGTCACCTTGCACAAAACTCAAATCCAAGTGAATCAAAGACCTCAATATAAACCCAGCCACTTTAAACTTGATAGAAAGGAAAGTGGGAAATACACTTTCATGAATTGGCACAGGTGACCACTTCCTAAATATAACACCAGTGGCACAGACACAAAAATCAATAATCATTAAGTGGAATTGCCTGAAGCTAAGAAGCTTCTGTAAAGCCAAGGACATTGTCAATAGGACAAAATGACAGCCTACAGATTGGGAAAAGATTTTCACCAATCCTTCAAGTGATAGAGGACTTATCTCTAAGATATATAAAGAACTCAAGAATCTAGAACCTAAACCTTGAATAACCCAATAAAAAATGTGGTTCAGATCTAAAAAGGGAATTCTCAGTAGAAGAATTACGAATGGCTGAAAGGCACCTGAAAAAGTGTTCATCATCTTTAGCCATCAGAGAAATGCAAATCAAAACAACTTTGAAATACTACCTGACACCTGTTAGATTGTTTAAGATAAAAGACACAGATGACAGCCTATGCTGGAGAGGTTGCAAAGCAAGGGGAACACTCTTCCATTGTTGGTGAGAGTGTAAGCTTGTTCAGCCACTTTGGAATGCAGTATAGTGGTTTTTCAGAAAATTGAGACTCAATCTCTCCAAGGACCCAGAAATTCCACTTCTGGGTGTATACCCTAAAGATGCACAGTCATACTCCAAAGGCATTAGCTCAAACATGTTCATAGGAGCGTTATTTGTAAGAGCAAGAACCTGTAAACAACCTAGATGCCCCTCAACTGAAGAATGTGTTAACAAACTGTAGTACATGTACACTCAGCAGTAAGAAAAAAATGATATCCTAACATTTGCAAGCAAATGGATGTATTTGGAGAATATCCTCCTGAGCGAGGTATCACAAACCCAGAAAGATAAGCAGGGGATGTACTTTCTCATTAGTGGACTCTAATCAAACAAACTAGAAATAAAAGCAAAGCATGCCCTAGCTACAAACCACAGCTTGCAATCAGAATCACCTTAGACTGACTCCTTGGATCCTACTCCTCCTAGAGGAACACCTGACTCAGTCTTGATGTTGGGGGAAGAAAACTGGGTTTGCCAGGAGTGGAGGCTGAACTTAGAAATATTGGGACCATGGGACCTTGGGACAGCCTGCCCATGGGGGTGATTGAGAGATGTGGAGAAGAGAGAATGACCTGATATGGTGGGAGGGGGAAGGGACCTTGAATAAGTATATACAATGATAGAAAATGTGACTTCTTTATTCATAACAATAATAAAAAGCCATGTGTTACCACACTGTGACCTTCATGCCTTGACAGTGGATAATTTTGATCTTTGATATTCCAGGTTCATTTTATTAAATATAAAACATATCACAACATAGTAGCACTATTAAGAGATGTTGCCTTATTGAAGGAGATATGTTACTGTGGAGGTAGGCTTTGAGTTCTTTCCTCTCAAGTTGATAAATGACTTCCTGTTGCCTGAAAGATGTAAACTCTCAGCTATTTCTTAAGTACCACTCATTCCTTCAAGCCATACTCCACATCATGATGATAATGGTCTGAGCCTCTAAAACTATAAGTAAGAAAACCCAGTTAAGTGTTTTTTATAAGAGTTTCTGGTCATGGTTTCTATTCACAGCAATAAAAATCGTAAAACAAAAGTTGGTACCAGGAAAGGGGTATTGCTGTGATAGGCCTAGGCATGCTTTTTTTTGGAGTATTCACTTTGGTATTTTAAGTTAGGAAAACAATAGAATGCTTTAAGAATTTCTTAATAGGGTATACTATCAGGAGCATGGAAGACAATGGTGAAAGATAGTGGGTTAAATTGTCAAGCAATCATTCAAAACGTTTCACATAAGAATAGTAAAATTTTGCTTAGAGATTGTTCTTGTGATATTTTGGTGTAGAAAGTAGCTTCATTTTGCCTTTTTCCAAAGAGTTGGCCTGAAAATAAAGTATAAAGTTTTGAATTAATTCCATTGGCAAAGGAAATCTCAAGACATCCTAGTATAGACTTAGTCATGTATGGATATTAGTGGTAACTTTAATGAAGAATCATAATAAAAAGAAACCTGAGCAATATATATACATATATATATATATATATATGAGGTGATAAAGAGCAAAAGAAAAATAAAATTGATGTAAATCTTCTGGTTAAGAAGAATAATAAATTAAGAAATGTAATAAATGGATTGGCAACCTCAGGGTAGGATCCCACCTAGCTAAGTTTCCAGCTTGTAAAAAAAAATAGAGAAAGCTTACAGCTGGGTGTGGTGAGGCATAACTTTATTTTTAGCAATAGAAAGGCAGACAATTGGTGGATAGGTGGATATCTAAATCTGAGGTGAGCCTGATCTACAAAGCAAGTTCAAGGACAGCCAAGTATAGGCAGTAAAAATCCCCCCAAAGTTTTGAAGAATTAATTAAATATGGGGGTCATTTCAGCTCCAAAAAGCAGCAGAACAGAGCACCTTGAGCCATGTTCTTCTGACTTTAGAGTTAAAAATAAAAGAAACAGTTTACAAAAGATGTTTCCATGCCTAAAAACAGAACTGAGGCCAGGCATGTATCAGAGGTGTCCCTAAATAAAAGCCTAGTAGACAGGGCATTATGTGAAGCTATGAAGTTACAGCCTAGATTGCTTTGTAAAATTCAAGATGTTAGGGATGCCATAGTTGTGGAGTACTTGCCAAGGAGAGTTTTTAGCAGAAAGTAGAACTATCCCAAGTAAAAAAGTGTACTTCAGTTAACAAAACTGAATGGAATGGAGTCTATGAAGAATATTTTGACATTATACATAGAGGTGCAGAGTTTGGAGTATGCACAGCTGGTTAACAGTCTTTCTGTGGTATTTTCTTGCTATGCTCCCTTTCCAGAGTTTTAGAATGGTTTTATATATATTCTGATATTATATGTTGAGACTATATGAACTAATTTTGATTTTTACAGATGATTACAGTTAAGATATTGTCAAATTTTAGACTTTGTAATGTTATAGATTATGGGAACTTTTGAAGTTGGATTGAATCCTTTTTTATTATGACATGGCTAGATGCCTTTAGAGGTTGGGAAGTGAAATGTTGTGGTTTGAAACAAACTAATCTCCAAAGGGAATGGTACTGTTAGGTGGTATGGCCTTGTTGTAAAAAATATGTCACTAGGGGGAAGGTTTGTGGTATTGTTTCTCAAAGTTCACTCATTATAATAGTCAGTTGACTTCCTGTTGCCTGCAAGATATAGAACTCTCAGCTAGTTATTGAGTACCATGTCTTTCTGAAAACCATGTTCCCCATCATGATGAAAATGCACTGAGCCACTGAAAGTATAAGTAAGCTACCACAATTAATGCTTTCTTTATAAGAGCTGCTGTGTTTAAGGTGTTTTTCACAATAAAAACCCCAACACACTAACACACACACACATACACACACACACACACAAATATATATGCAGTTTAAGTAAGAGATTGCCACACAAGAAGAATAAAGCTTTCCCAAGGGTCATAGACCATCTAATAATGTTTAAAAAAGACACAGGGAAATAGTTTTTTAAAGTTTACTTAAAATACAAATAATATTTTAAGTTTTAATGAAAAATGCCACACAAGCTTCCAAAAATTCCCAAAAACAATATACTATCTAGCAGATTCCTAGTGTCAATTTTTGGTACTTCCTCAGTTATTTGGGTGAGTATAAGTTCACAAGATCTTTAAATAGTATAATGTATTTGTCCTTGGTTGCTTTGCTTACAAGACCCTGAAAGGAAAATGGTATTTGGGTTATGTCTCAGGAATCTTAAAAGTAGACACAGAAATCAAAACACAATTTAAAAAAAAAAAGAACAGAGTCAAACAAAGATGTAATTTAGCTGCCCAAAATTAAGATACAAAATAACACAAGTGAGCCACAGGCCACACGGAAAGATAGATTAATAAAAATAAATTAAATCATGAAAAAAGAACTAGCTAACAAAACACCTAAGTCATAGCCCAAACAACATAAAATTAATATAATCATCTGCATATTTCTTTAATACTTCAAGATTGCTAGTCTAGACGTGGCAGCAATAGGGTTAGTATGTGGGGGAGGGGAAGGGTGAAGCAAAATACCATGAAGCCTTTTGCTGGTAATCTTCTTTGTCTCTGTGAAGCAGGCTGGAGCAGAAAACCCAGAGACAGGGAATTTTAGAGAAATATGTATAGTGACACTAGGATTCTGGATGTCCCATACTTGGGGGTCCACCTGAGAGACCATAAGAAGGGCTAGAGCTGACAGGTTGAACAGATAGCAATATTTAAGGAGCTGCAAAATAAAAGAACCAACTTACCTATAAAGGCAGACACATCAGAATAACACAGACTATTCAATGGAAACAGTGAAAGTAAGAAAGTCCTGTTCAGAAGTTATACAGACACTAAAAGAGCATGGCTGCCAACATAACTACTATACTCAGCAAAACGACCAATCACTATAGATGGCATAAACAACATATTTCAAGACAAAGTCAGATTTAAAGAAAACATATCCACAAATGTGGCCCTTCAGAAAGCATGAGAGGGAAAACTTGAACCTAACTATCTCAGATACAACCATGAAACCACAAACAATTGATAATCTCACAGAAAAAAAGCCCAAAGAAAGGATATACTTACAAGAAGCTACTACCTAAAATAACAGGAAGTATCAATCAGTGGTCACTGATATCTCTTAATATCAATGAACTCAATTCCCCTGTAAAAGGACATACACTAACACAATAGAAACACATTTGAATCTTAAAACAGACACAGGCTCAGAGTAAAGGTTTGGAAAAAGATTTTCCAATCAAATGGCCCTAAAAACAAGCTTGTGTTGCCATCCTAATATCTAACAAAGTAGACTTCAAACTAAAATCAATTAAAAGAGACCAGGATGGATGTTACTTATTCATCTCAGAAAAATTGATCAGGATGAGATTTCAATCCTGAATATTTATGCCCCTAATATAAGGGCACCTACCTATGTAAAAGAAGCACTATTAAAGCTCAAAGTCTACATCAATTCTCAAACCCTAATAGCAGGAGACTTTTAATATCCCACATTTATGCTTTGATGAGTCAACCAGACAGTTACTCAACAGAGATATAAGGAGTCTAACAGAGGTTATAATGCAAAAGGATTTAATAGATATTTACAGAAGCTTCCCCCGAAACACAAAAGAATATACATATTTCTCAGTCCAACAGGGAACTTTCTCTAAAATTGACCACATAATTGTCATAAACCAAATATCAATAAATACAAAAAGTGGAAATAATTCCTTATATCATATCAGACCACTAGGGCTGAAGTTAGAGTTCAGCAACATCAAAAATCACAGAAAGTCTACCAACTCATGTAAACTAAAAGTCACTCAACTGAACCACCTCTGGGTCAATAAAGAAATTATTAAAGAAATCAAAGTCTTCCTACAATTTAATGAAAATGAATCCAAAATGTACCCAAACTTTTGGGACACAAGGAAAGCATTCTTAAGAGGAAAATTCATAGCACTACATGTATATATTAAAAACCCAGAAATATCCCACACTAGAGCACTAACGGCTCAGGTGAAAACTTTAGACAAATTAGAAACAAACTGCCTTTGAAGGAGTACCTGGCAGGAAATAATCAAACCAAGAGCTGGAATCAATACAATTGAAACAAAAAGAGCAATACAAACAGTCAATGAATCAAAGAGTTGGTTTTTTGAGAAAGTCAACAACATAGATAAACCCTTATCCAAACTAACCAAAAGGCAGAGTATCCAACTCAACAGAATCAGAAATGAAAAGGGGGACATAACAACAGTCCCCCAGGATATCCAGAAAATTATCAGAGTATATTTTGAAAATCTATACTCCACAAAAATGAAAAACCTAAAAGAAATGGAAAGCTTTTTGGACAGGTACCATTTACCAAAATTAAATCCAGATCAGATTAAGTACCTAAACAGACCTATAACAACTAAAGGAAATTGAAGCTGTTATTAAGAGCCTTTTAAGTAAATAAAACCAAGGTCCAGATGGTTTCAGTGCAGAATTTTAACAGACATTTATAGAAAAAATAATAAAAATACTCCTCAAACTATTTCACAAAGTAGAAACTGAAGGAATACTGTCAAAGTCTTTTTATGAGGTCAAAATTACCCTAATATCCAAGCCACTCAGAGACACAACAAAGAAAGAGAAATACAGCACAATTTCCCTCATGAACATTGATGCAAAAATTCTCAAAAAATTCTGGCAAACCATATACAATGACCTGTAAAAAATGTCATCCACCATGATCAAGTAGTCTTCATCCCATAACAGCAGGGATGGTTCAATATATGAAAAACTGTAAATGTCATCCATCATATAAACAAACTGAAGGAAAACAAAACCAAATGATTACATCCTTAGACACTGAAAAAATCTATGACAAAATCCAACATTCCTTTATGATAAAACTCCTAGAAAGATCAGGAATACACGGAAAATATCTAAAAATAACCAATGTGATTTGCAAGAACCTGACAGCCATCATCAAACTAAATGAAGAAATACTCAAAGCAATGGCACTAAAATCAGGATCTAGACAAAGCTGTACTCTCTCTTATCTATTCAATATAGTTCTTGAAGTTTTAGCTAAAGCAGTAACAGAACACAAAGAGATTAAGAAGATAAAAATTGAAAGTAAGAAGGGAATCAATCTCTATTTGCAGATTGTATAATAAATGATCCACTAAATTCTACCAGGGAACTTCTACAGCTGATAAACACCTTATAGCATGATACAAAATTAATTGAAAGAAATCAGTAGCCCTCCTATACACTAAAAATAAAAGGGCTGAAAAACAAATAAGGGAAATATCATCCTTTATAATAGCTACAAGTAGCATTAAATACCTTGGAGTAACTATAATCAAAAAAGTAACTTTTCTGTTTATAAAATCTTTAAATCATTGAAGAAAGAAATTCAAGAGGTATCAGAAAATGCAAAGATCGTTCATTTTCCTGGATAGGTAGGATCAACATAGGAAAAATGGCAATCCTACCAAAAGTAATCTACAGATTCAAAACAAATCCCATCAAAATTCCCATCGCAACACATTTTTTTTTTACAGACCGTGAAAGAACAATACATAATTTTACTTGAAGTAACAGGAAATCCAGGATGGCCAAAACAATTGTGTGCAACAAAAGAAACTCAAGAGGCATCACCTTCCCTGACTTCAAGGTATACTATAGAGCTACAGTAATAAAAAACAGTTTGGTACTGACATAAAAACAGATTAATGAATGAATAGAATTGAAATGAAGATCCCGACATTAACCATAAAACCTATGAACATCTGACCTTTGAAAAAGGGTCCCAAATATTCAATGCAAAAAAAAACATAGTACCTTTAAAAACTGTTGTTGGCATAGCTCGTTGGTAGTATGTAAAAAAATGCAAATAGATCCAAGCCTATCACCCTGCACAAAATACACATTCAAGTGGATCAAAGACCTCAACATAAAACTTTCTACACTGAACTTGATAGAAAAGAAAGTGCATTTGTACAGGTGACCATTTCCTAAATATAACACCAGTGGCAGAGACACTAAGAAAAACAATCCATAAGTGGGGCCTCCTGAAACTGAGAGGCTCCTGTAAAGCCAAGGACACAGTCAATAAGATAAAACAGCAGCCAACAGAATGGGAAAAGATTTTTACCAACCCTACAAGTGATAGAGGACTGATCTCTAAAATATTTATAGAACTCAAGAAACTAGAGCCCAAACCTTGAATAACCCCCCAAAATGGGGTTCAGACTATAAAGAGAATTATTATCATAAGAATTACTAATGGCTGAAAGATACTTGAAAAAGTTCTCAACAGCATAATTGGGACCTTGGGACCTTGGGACCTCCTGCCCATGCTGGAGAGGAGATGGGGAGATGCAGAGAAGAGCAAATGACCTGATATGGTGAGAGGGGGAAGGGACCTTGAATAAAGACATACATGGATAGAAAATGTGACTTCTTTATAATAAAAAAGATTAAAAAAGAAAAAGTGCTCAACATCTTGAGCCATCAGAGAAATGCAAATCAAAACAACTTTGAGATACCACCTGACACCTGTCAGATTGGCTAAGATAAAAGACACAGATGACAGCCTATACTGGAGAGGTTGTGGAGCAAGGGGAACACTCCTCCATTGTTGGAGGGAGTGTAAGCTTTTTCAGACACTCCAGAATGCAGTATGGTGATTTCTCAGAAAATTGAGAATCAATCTCCTCAAGGACCCAGAAATACCACTTCTGGATGTATACCCTAAAGATGCACAGTCACACTCGAAAGGCATTAGCTCAACTATGTTCATGGCAGCATTATTTTTAATAGCAAGAACTTGGAAACAACCTAGATGCCCCTCATCTGAAGAATGAATTAACAAACTGTGGTACATCTACACAATGAGTACTACTGAGCAGTAAGAAATAATGATATCCTAAAAATTTCAGGCAAATGAATACATTTGAAGATTATCCTCTTCATTGAGATATCACAAACCCAGATAGATATGCTTTTGATGTACTCACTCATTAGTGATATTTAAACAAAAAGCAAAGCATGTCCAAGCTGTAAACCACAACCCCTGAACAGCTTGGGATCTGAAGCACCTTGGTCAGGCACCTTGAAGTCCATTTCCTCCAGAGGAACACCTGAGTCATTCTTGATGTTGGGATAAGGAAAGCAGATTTGCCTTGAGTGGATACTGAACTAAGCCACCTTGGGTCCTTGGGACCTCCTGCCCTTTTTGGGGAGGAGATAACCAGGTGGGGAGTAGAGAGAGTGACTGGGAGGGGCAGGAGAGGGAAGGGAGTTTGAATAATGGATATAACAATGAGATTTTATTCATAAATAAAAATAATAATAAAAAAGAAATAAAATAAAATAAAGTAAAAGAGACTAGAGATACAAAGTACATACCTAAATATAATAAATACAACCTACAGCAAATCTATGACCAACATCAAATTAAATGGAGACAGACTCAAATCAGTCTCACTAAAATCAGAAGGAAGACAAGGCCTTCTGCTCTCTCCCCATCTATTTAATATAGCACTTGAAATCTTAGGACAATAAAACAACAAATAAAATGAAGGAATACAAATTGGAAAAGAAGTATTCAAATTATGTTTATTTGTAGATAATATGGTAGTATATATAAGTGAACTTCAAGATTTACAGCAAGGCTTTGTTCAACATCAAATGAAATGTAGAGAAATGCAAAGCAATTCCACTAAATTAAAGAGCAAGACAAGTTTGCCTACTCACTCCATAACTATAGAATATAAATTTGAAGTTTTATCTAGATCAATAAGAAAACTGAAATATATGAGTGGATATAAATTGGAAAGAAAGATTGAAATAATTGTTATTTGTGGATTCTTCGATAATATACTTAGGTGCCCCTAAAAATTACACCTAAAATGCATACAGACAAAAAACAATTACAGTTAAGTAGCTGAATATTATACCAACTAGGAAAAATTAGTAGCCCTAATATATACAAATGTAGAGAGCTGCGTGCAGCCGTGCCTTAAAGATGGCGCTGGCTTCCGCCCTCCCCCTTCCCAACGGTGAGTGCTCTCTGTGACAAACATATTTGGCTAAGGCTAAAAATCTAGCTTATTTCCACGTACCTGGGCCTATTGGTAGTGCCCACGTAGCATACTAAGGTTGGCTGCCCAGAGGCTATTTAAAGCTACGAGCAAATTTCCCCAGGGTCAAAAAATTGTTCAAAGTTCCTAAATAAAATACTAAGAAAAAGTTCAATATTACATCTTCCTTACTAGTCAAAGTAGTCGCGACATACAAATGACAAACAAATTGAGGTAGAAGCTGGGGAAACAACACCTTTTTCCATAGACTCAAATACCGTAATATATCTTGGGGCAAGTTTAAAACCATGCAAGTTAAAAATGTGCATGTAAAAAATTTCAAGTCTTTGAAGAAAGAAATTGAAAAAACATCCAAAATAGAAAGATTTCTCATATAATAGATTCAAAGGATTAATAAAAAATGTGATTATCTGATCATCCAACCAGAAGGAATCTACAGATTCAATGTAATTCTCATCAAAACCCTATCACAATTTTGTACAAACCTTGAAATAATATTTGGCAACTTTATATAGAAAAATAAAAAATCCAGAATAGCTAAAATGATCCTGAATAAAAAATCTATTTCTGAAGGTTTCAATATTTCTAATTTCAATTTACTACAGTCATATGCTATTTGTATATGAACAAACACATTGATTAAGAAAATCAAATTAAATCTTTCAGATTAAATGTGTATGCTATTGATGAGCCACACATCATATACAAATAGATTCCTCTCATAAACAGTGCAATTTTGGGCTTAACAATGTGATTAATTATCCTGTAACATCTTGCTTGGTACATTTCATTCATGTGAAAAAGAAAAAAAAAACAGTTTTTTCCAAAAGGTAGAAATAGTATTTTTACTGTTTTCTCTTCTCATCCTGATCTTACTTTGTCATATAAACTAGAGGATTTTTATGTGCCACCATCAATTTATCTTTGCTATACGAATCTTTAAAAAGAATGTGGAAAGATGGAAGAGTTGTTCTGATCTTTGGTCTCAGAATTTATCATTTTAATATCAAGCATATTATAAAGTACATCTGGTTTTCCTCAATCATACAGAGGCTCAGGTGACAGCTTTATTACTGTGCTCACAAAATAAGAGAATGTCTTGACCTAAGGAAACTTGTGATACTGGAGTGTTCATTTTACACATTTTTTCAAACTAGTTAGTATTCAAGATAGGAGGGGATACAGACTTGTTTTCAAGAGTATCAAAGTAAAATTAACTTGTTCTTATATTCATGTTCTGACAAAATCTTCTCTACCCTAATCATTTCCGAAAGGTATCTGTTGGTCAGAATGTAGATATGTGAGTTCCATAGAGAATACTGGTAGGACTTCACTAAATGTGAGCCAAGAAGATAACACCTAAAAGAGCTTATCTATAGTAAGGATGTAAAAACTTCCTGGGCACTGAGTTGTCTTGTTTTTTTCCCCTTTGTTTTTTTTCTTTTTTCTTTTTTATTATGAATACTCTACTTCTGCTTTTTGGTTAGTTTGGATAAGGGTTTATCTATCTTGTTGACTTTCTCAAAGAATCAAGTCTTTGATTCATTCTTTCTTTGTATTGCTCTTTTTGTTTCAATTGTGTTGATTTCAGCCTTAATTTGATTATTTCCTGCTGTCTACTACTTCTAGGTGAGTTTGCTTCTAATTGTTCTAAGGCTTTCAGCTGTGCTGTTAGTTCTCTAGTATAAGGTTTCTCTGGGTTTTTCATATAGGCATCTTGTGCTATGTATTTTCCTCTTAAGACTACTTTCATTGTGTCCCACAATATTGAGTATATTGTGGATTCGTTTTCATTAAATTCTAAAAAATCTTTGATTTTTTTTCTTAATTTCTTTTATGACCCAGAGGTGATTCAGTTGAGATATGTTTAGTTTCCATGACTTGGTAGGCTTTCTGTGATTCTTGATGTTGTTGAACTCTAACTTTAGGCCCTGATGGTCTGATATGATAGAAGGAATAATTTCTATTATTTTTTGGATCTATTGATATTTGCTTTATTACCAATTATGTGGTCAATTTTAGAAAAAGTTCCATATGGTGCTGAGAAATATGTATATTTCTTTGCATTTGGGTGGAAGCTCCTATAAATATCTATTAAATCCATTTGCACCATAATGTCTGTTAGACTCCTTATTTCTCTGTTGAGTCTCTCTGTCTGGTTGACCTATCCAGGGGTAAAAGTGGGGTTTTGAAATCTCCCATCAGAGTGTGAGAATTGATGTGGGATTTCAGCTTTAATAGTGTTTCTTTTACATAGATAGGTGCTGTTGTATTAGAGGCATAAATATTCAGGATAGAAATCTCAATCAATTTTTCCTGAGATGAATAAATAATTTTCACCCTAGTCTCTTTTAATTAATTTGAGTTTAAAGTCTACTGTGTTAGATATTAGGATGGCAACACCAGCATGTTTCTAAGGTCCATCTGACTGCAAAATCTTTTCCCAACCCTTTACTCTGAGCCTGTGTCTGTCTTTAAGATTCAGGTGTGTTTCTTGTATGCAGCAGAAGGATGGCTTCTGTTTTAGTATCCTACATATTAGTGTATGTCTTTTTGTAAGTGTATTGAGTCCATTGATATTAAGGGATATTAGTGACCACTGATTGATATTTCCTGTTATTTTGAGTTGTAGCTTGTATGTATTTCCTTCCTCTGGGCTTTTCTTCTGTGGGATTATCGATTGTTGTGGTTTCATGTGTGTATCTAGGAACCTTAGGTTGGTGTATTCCCTTCAATGATTTCTGAAAGGCCAGATTTGTAGATAGGTATTGTTTAAGTTTGACTTTGTCATGAATACCTTGTTTACTCCATCTATGGTGATTGATAGTTTTGCTGGGTACAGTTGTCTAGGATGGCAGCCATGCCTTTTTAGTGTCTGTATAAGTTCTGACCAAGACCTTCTTGCTTTCATTGTTTTCATTGAATATTCAGGTATTATTCTTTTGGGTGCCTTTATAGGTAAGTTGGCCCTTTTTTGCACTCTTAAAATGTTTTTTGTTCTGTATGTTGTGTGTCTTGATTATTATGTGGTGAGTGAACTTTATTTTTTGGGGGGGGGTCAAATCTATTTGGTGTTTTGTAAGATTCTTGTATCTTTATAGGCATTTTTTCTTTAGGTTGGGAAAGTTTCCTTCTTGTTTTACTGAATATACTATGTGTGCCTTTGAGCTGTGTGTTCTTGTCCTTCTTCTATTTCTATTATTCTCAAGTTAGGTCTTTTCATGGTGTCCCAGATTTCCTGAACATTTTGTGTCATGATTTTTTTTGTTTTAGTGTTTTCTTTCACTGATATATCTATTTCCAATATTGAGGCTTCCACTCCAGAGATTTTCTCTGCCATCTCTTGGATTCTGTTGGTTATGTTTGTATCTGTAATTCCAGCTCTTTTCTTCAGATTTTCTGTTACCATTGCCTCATTTTGTGCCTTTTTTATTGCTTCTATTTCAATGTTAATTTCTGGAATGTTTCTTTAATTTTTTTCTTTTCCTTTTTTTTGGCTTTCTTTCAAGGATTTGTTCATCTTTTCCAATTTTTTATTTGCAGTTTCTTCTATTTCTTTAAAGGATTTTTTGATATCCTCCTTTAAGGCTTCTATAATCTTCATAATGGTGTTTTTGCTGTTGTTTCCTTCTGTTTCCTCTTCATTGCTGTCTTCAGTTCTTGTAGTTGTAGAACCTCCAGTTTCTTCTGGTGTTGCCTTGTTGTTCTTTGTATTGTTATATGTATTTTTTTTTCACTGCCATCTGCCCATAGCATCAGTGGTTCACAATTAGTCAGGTACTAGTCAGTGTTGGATAAAACACTTTATGCTTTCTGCCTTCTCTGAGCAAGGGGTCAGCTTGATTTCTGACTCTGCTTTGGACACGGTTCTGTGTTTTAAAGTCTTCAGTCTTCTGATGATGCAGTTCACCCTGGAGATTAGGCCGGCCTATGCAAGGTCCCTTCTTTGAGGGTTGATGGAGGAAACCCCTCACACCTAAAACCTAGGACCTGTCTGAGATCAGAACCTTCATGTGACACTGATTCCGGAGAGGAATTCTCTGGGCGGCGGCCCAGGAGCTGGAATCTGCTCATCGCTGACTTAGCTCTGGACAGTTTTCATTTGTAAGATAAAAATATTTGAAATTCTTTCAATTCTCACTGGGTATATATTGTTAAAGGTACTTTGATCTGGGAAAATATAAATACAAAATGCTACATGTGAAAATCTACATGATCATAGCATTGGATCAAACAATTCTCACTTCCAGCCTGTAGAGATGATCTATCCTAATTTGTAGAACTTGGCCATTAAACATAGTTTGGTATAGTTCTCTTGCCAATGTTAAGACAATGGTGCCAGCTTCCAACCCATCTTATAAAAGGTACATATAAAGATTAGTTTTGAGAAACACACAGTCAATGCTTTACTCTCTGGAAAAATGAAAATATTTCTAAATAAATAACACATGAGACAATGGTGACTACTCTATCAACTCCTGTACAAAAATATAAAATTCTTACTTTCAACTGTGTATATAAAAGACTCCAAACAACTGTTTGAAATGTTCTAGAATTTATAAATACCTTGAGCATGTAATGGTATAAGGAATCATAATGTAATTTGTAAATTTTCTTTTTAATAATAATGAAGAAGCTGCAAAAGATACCAAAAAACCAATCTCTTTTAATAAAAAAATTTAAAAAATACTTAAAATTGACATAGCCTATGAATTAAAAGAAATATACAATGAAATTTTAGAGCACTTAGAAGATAAATTTTTGGGGAATATTCCAAATGAAGGAATTCTCAAATTCTTGGCTTGAAGAGCTACATTAAATTCATATGAAGATATTTTAAAACTTCTTTATTGAATTCTCTCATCATGAGAACAGATAAATAAGAAACTGAAGAATTATAAGGTGCTAGAGATAAAAACTCACAGGGAAGGGAGCTTGAACAAGGATGTACACATATAAAAAGTATGACTTTATTCATAATAATTAAAAAAGAAAAACATCATAGTTTAAAAATAACATTACTGAAAATAAGACAGAAGTCTAAAGACTGGACAAGTACATTCAAAATCCTATTGTGATATAAATTTTAATTCTGATTCTTGGCTCAGATATCCCATTTAATTTACATAGAAATAAAGCTATAATCATCAATAATCATCTCCCCTCTCACATCTCAGTGCTCACTATTCTTGTACATATTATTCCTTATTTTTCAAACAGTCCAAAATCTTGCAAAAAAGCTTATTTTGCTTCTAGAAAGATGGTAATCCAATGAGATGGATGGAGTTGAATTTGCAGGCAATAAATTAATAAATAACTTCCATTAATAAATGAAAATCGTCATAGTGTAGATTCCAAAGGTTTTATAAGCTGAAATGTAGGTTTCAAGAATTCCACATTATATTTAAATTAAGCACCTTTTTTGTACAGATATAAATTTCTTTAAATAGAAGCATGGTATTGGATACCTTCCTGTTTGACTGTCTCATACCTATAGCGAATAATGTTTTTGTTACTTTAAAAATAAATTACTTGGTATATTCTATTGAGGAAGAACCAGGCCCTTCTCCCTGGCATTAAGGCTGAGCAAGGCATCAAACCATAGATATTTGGATCTGAAAAACCAGTTCATGCACCATTGATAGATCCTCATACTACTGCCAGGTACCCCTCAAACAGACCAACCTACACAATTGTCCCCTGTATACAGAGGGCCTAGTCCAGTCCATGCAGGCTCCACAACTATCAGTCTAAATTTTATGAGTTTCTAGACGCTTGGTTCAGTGGGAGCAGGAGGAAAGATAAAAGGAATCTGTGGGTGGTATATAAAATAAATATAAGAATTAAAAAAATCTTAAAAAGTAAACCAACTGAATTTCAATATTTGTATTTGTCATTATTGAGAGAAGATAAACTAATATATTTTGTAGGTCTATCCTTCAATGAAGCTTTCTCTGCCATTTTCATTACCTTATTGAGAGAAGACAAAAAGTTATGAAAGAAAGCTCCATACTCTTTCTCCACACCAAAATTAGATATTGTGTTGTTTTCCAGTCTTTATTAAATTCAATCCCTGTTATATAACTTGTGGATATTAAACTGCATTCCAATCTTCACATAGTTGGTGACATTATATTTGATATAACATTAAAATTCTTGTTTAGTTGGGTATAAAATCAAAATTTGTTGACTAATTTTCTTTAGCCTTTAAAATACCATAGTCCTTTCCTAGCACCCTATGTAAAACATTCTAACAAGATTACCTCATATCACGTACATGTTCTTGGCACTAATCATATCCAGGGGGTCACTGCCAGCCTAAAAGTCACTAGGGTTGATATGGTCAGACACAGCTGTAGATATAGGGAGAAGATAGAAAATAAAAACTTGGAGGGACCTGGTGGTTCAGAACAATGCATACCTCAAGATTTTTTTTATCTGAAAGTGCTTATACACATTTTCAAGCCAAGATTCAAAGAAAGCATAGTAAAAAAATATTTAAACATTATCTTAAGAAAACCTCCTATTGTCATTGAGTAAAGTTGCAGGCCTCTTCAATATCACATCATGTGCCTTCTGATAGCTCAGGCACTAAGATGATGAATTCTTTCTCATAGGCTAATCAGAATAGCTTTGTGGTCAGCAAGGCTTTATAAAGCCAGGAAAAAACTGAACTCATTTGAGCTCTAGAATAGTTGAGTCACCATGACCCTTTTACTCTGAAAGTCAGTATGAAAAACTGAGTTACCATATGAGCTCCCATATCACTGCATTAAAAGAAATTTAAAAGGAAAAATTCATGAAGATAGGAAAGAGAATTTTTGGGGTAGACTGGGAAAGTTGGAGGGAGGAGGTAAGTGGTTGACATAATCTAGGTCCATTGTATTTACATACAAAACATTCATATAAAATCTAAAGAATGTTTAACCCTGGCTAGACTCAAACTCATAATCCTCCTGTCTCTTCCTCCTTCAGCAAATTCTACCCTGTTGGAAATTATGGCACCTTATGCTGGTAGGAATGTGGAGTAAAAGAAACACTCCTCCATTCCTGCTAAGAATGTAAACTTGTACAGACACTTTGGAAATCAGTATGGTGATTTCTCAGGAAAAAGTGAATCAGTCTACCTCATGATCCAAAAATAACACTTTTGGACATATACCCAAAGGATGCATATTCATCCCAAAGGCCTTTTGTATTGTGGTAAAAACTTGTCGTGAGATATGTTTTAAATGAGGTTTATTTTGTGAAAATTACTTATAAAATAGAGATGGTTTTAAGAGAAAATGAAAGGATAAGGTTGTAGCGTGCCAGAGCCTTTTTAAGGAAAACTTTTTATCTCTATATCGTACGTTTGAACTCTCGCACAGCTGGGCCGAACTGCACACCCGGTTGGGAACTCTCGTGAGAGAATGACGACTTTTTGTCTTGGTCCTCTCCTTCGAAGGTCTACTTTTGGAATCCTTTCCAGTTAACCACGCCCCGCTCATCTCCAGTCCTCTGACGCGATTGTTCACATATATAGTTCCTGATTTCCCACTACACTTTTGCTCAATTATGTTCATAGCTGCATTATTCATAACAGCCAGAACCTGAAAAAGATCTACATGCCTCTCAACCAAAGAATGGATTTTAAAATGTGGTACATTTACGCAATGGAATACCACATAGCAATGAAAAATGGCACCATAAAACTTTCAGGAAAGTGGATAGAAATAGAAAAATCATCTGAGTAAAGTAACACAGATTCACAAAGACAAATACTGTATATCCTCCTCACAAGTGGATTTTAGATGCGAAACAAATAGTAACCAGTCTACAATTCACAGCCCCTAACAATCTAGGTAACAAGGGGCAACCTAACAGAGACATTCATGGATATTTCTTTGAAGGGGAAATAGAAAAGATCTCCCTAGTAAATTGAAGTGATGGAGGATAGGATGGGGAGGTGAGTAAAGAACTTGGTGTAATGGGATGGTTGAGTTAGGAAGAACAATGAAATAGATATCTTGATAGAGAAAGCCATTTTGGGATTAGAGAGAAACCTAGTGCTAAGGAAATACCCAAGAAGCCATAAACATGAACCCAGCTAAGACTCAAAGCAATATTGGAGAGGTTGCCTAAATAAGCCTTTCCCTGTAATTAAATTGATAATCGCCCTAGTTGTCATCATAGAACCTTCAACTAGTAATTTTGGAAGTAGATGCAGAAATCCACATCTGTGTCCAGCCCCTAGTCTAGTGGAAGAAAGGGAGAAGAGATTATATGAGCAAAGGGTTCATGATCATAATTAGGAAACACACGGAGACAGCTAACCCTACCTATTGGAAGTTCATTGACTCTGGATTTAGAGTTGGGAACCTTTATGGGACCAAAAGAAGTCCTCTGAATTTGAATGACATTTGTGTGGCTTGAGCAGTTTGTATGGCTTCTGGCAATGGGACTAGAATTTATTCCTAGTACATGAATGAGCTTTGGGGGTTCATTTCTTAGAAAGAAATATCATACTTAGCCTTGATGCTAGAGGCTGGGGCTTGGTCCTGCTTCAACTGGATATGCAAGATTGTATTGACTGCCATTAGAGAGAGTCCTTACATTCTCTAAGGAGTGGATGGGGGCAGGGAAAGCTGGAAAGTAATAAGGAAGAGTGGAAGGGGAATAGTGGCTGGTTTTAAAAACCTTTAAATAAAAAATTAAAAATATTAAAAATGATTATTTTAACTATATTTTACTGTTTTCTCACATGTAAAATTTTAATAAAAAGTATGATAGCAGTTTAATGATTACTTGTTTGTTTCCTAGGCATATTTTCTAGATTACTAATAATATAATTAAATACTTACCATAAAAAATGTTTTTATCTCAGAAACTGAAGTCACTTCTATGCAGGTACAATAAGGTTAATTTTAAATTTCACCATTGATTTTTATTCAGTTTTGTGGAATTCTTTTTAAAAATGTAATGAATATTGTTTCATGTATTTATAGATATTATAATGATCAGAAATTCTTTTTCCAGAGATTTTTTTTCTGGTAATTTTTCTAGTGAATGTTTCAGTTTCTCTTTATTATTACAATTCCAGGGTCTGGTTATGGAAACAAATGATATAGACACTCGGGTATTTTCTTTAATCTTTATTTGTGAACTAGAATTATATAAGCCAATATCTGTTCTGCCAAACAAGATTTTTTTTCTTTTTTTCCCAAGAGTTTCAGAGCTCACATGTTTGTTCTATTCTCAAAGTTTAGTGCATAATGATGTCATGTCTCACCAGTGTGGATTTTTGTACTCTCTGCAAGGCAATAATTTGAGAAATTATTTTAATTCCAATCATGAGATTTTTAAAAATAAGACATTGGATTTTATATGCTGATACTAGTAGAAAAATAATTTTCTTTACACTTTTGCTTGTATTTACTACTAATGAGAAGAACAACAATGCTTTATCTACATATATGTCAAATATCCCAAGCAGATAAAATGAGATGATTATGCATATAAGGTCTCAATGTCAAAGACATGTTAAGTGTTTTTGTTAACAAACTAGACAGAGAAGTATCCTTACAGCAGAGAAATATATCCTTAGGTGAATAGGCATGGACCTGTTTGTAAAGTCCTGCTGAGAAGCTCAGCAACATGAAGATGTAAATAAAATTAATGTTGAAGTCTCATTGCTGACAGGCAAATATAAGGTATTGGCCAATTTTTTATTATTTTTACTAAAGGTAAAACAGCTAACTAAACAATTAATTTGGACATACCATTCTATTATATGTCAGGTCAACTAAAAAAGTAAATACTTCTTCTGAACCTTTTAAAATAGGTCCTTTTAAACTATGATATTAATATAGTTGGAAAAGATTTTATAATGGAGAGTCAATGAAATAGCTTTCTTATGACAATAAGGCAGACATTGATGCTTACTTAATATTTTTGTTTCTTGTGTTAATTTGTCAGATAAGGCATTGGATACTAATAATTTGGTTTTTCCAAGACTGATAATCTTACATATGAAGTATCTTTGAAAAATAAAATTTCTCTCTGTCAATATGTAGCTCTATACCTGACTATCCTAGATGGATGCCGGTTCACATTACCTCCAGTTACATTTTGTACATCATTATATGTAGGTTTAAGGATGGACTGTGTTCCTGTACTACATTTTTGCCAGTACAGAGTATCATATAAGCAGCAAGAATTTTGATACTTACTGTTGGTTTTGGTTTAATTTAAGCTCAACCTTTTTTTTAATTACCTTAAGCATGTAAACATTTTTGGGGTTCAAGGTAGAGGATGTGCTGATAGATACGTTCTGGATAAACTTAATGAAAAACCATAGGTCAGTGTTATAAGGCAGTACAGGTTTTTGTCCATGAATCTCAGAGTTGCTCCTTCCTTAAGTGCATAGAATAAGTAGCCCTTGAGGTTAATTAGTTTACTTCATAAATTATATTTTTGAACTGCAGCATATGAATCATCTCACCATTTAAGTAAAGTGAAATTCAGATATTATTTGTAAAAGACCAGATGAATAGATCCTGAGTTCAGAACCTCTATGGGGTAGAACCAGAACTGATAGAGACCTGGAGAACCCTCACCTGTGACCTATTTTGTCCTGCATTCTCAGGGAGTAGATCTAATTATCCATAGTGAGACAATTCTCCTCTACAAGAATTATCTTAAGGTTTAATTGTATCAGTGAGTGTTTATATAAACCCTTAATAAATATTAATCCTTTTATGGTATATTAAAAATAAATATTTCTACAATAATTAGTATATTTCTTAAAGAAATAAAATGGTGATAAAATATTAAGTAAATAAGAAATAAAACAATTCTAAAATATCTCTTCATTTCCTGCATTCTCAATAATATTTAAACACATCTGATACCTATTTTTTCACAGAAAATTTTTCCATCACTGAGTTTCTGTATATCTTTTTTTGTAAATATACACTTGAAAGAATTCAGACAAAATAAATAATTACAAATAAACTATCACTCAGGAATACGGGCCTAAAGTTTCACATTCTCAAAGAATACTTTGGAATTAATTGACTATGTTCAACGAAGACTTAATTTTTCCAACAAATTTCATGAATGCATTTTTGACTTCTTTGTTTCTCAAGCTGTAGACCACAGGATTCAGCATAGGAATGACCATAGTGTAAAACACAGATGCAATTTTATCAGTGTCCAAGGAATGACTAGAGCTGGGCTGTAAGTACATGAATATAAGTGATCCAAAGAAGATAGATACAGTGATGAGGTGGGATGCACAGGTAGAGAAGGCCTTCTTTTGTGCATCAGCTGAACGCATCCTCAGGATAGCAATGAAAATAAACAAGTAAGTGTTCAAGATAACCAAGAGAGTGAAAACAACATCCAATGTAGCCAAGATAAGGAGTGTAATCTCATTTGTGTAAGTATCAGAACAAGAGATGTTCAGGAGTGGAGGAATGTCACAGAAAAAGTGATTAATTATGTTAGAAAGACAGAAGGAAAGACCAAATGCTAGGCCAACATGGATGGAGGACTGCAAGATTCCACACAAGTAACAACAGGTAACAATTAGGATACAGGTGGTAGTTGTCATAGTGGTATTGTAATGCAAGGGTTTGCACACTGCTGCATGGCGGTCATATGCCATTGAGGCCAGAATCAAACTTTCAATAGCAACAAAGGCTACAAAGAAGAACATCTGGGCAGCACATGCATTGAAGGTTATAATTTTGTTTCCTGTGAAAAACCCAACCATTACCTTTGGAGCAACTGCTGAGGAATAAACACAGTCCACGAGGGAGAGATTACTGAGGAAAAAGTACATGGGAGTGTGGAGTCGGGAGTCCATTAGAATCAGCATGATCATTCCAAGATTCCCAAGCAGTGTGATTAAATAAATGAGAGTGAAGACAATAGACAAAGGGATTTGTAGTTCTTGGGCATCTGTTAGCCCCACAAGAATAAATTCTGTAAACTCTGAAATATTCTCCATTTGTGTCATTTGGGAAGAATCATGACAATTTCCTAGGACAAATAAGAAGTATACTATTTGAATATCACCAGAATTATAAATGATGACCAAGGTTTTTTTACTCATTAATTTATCTTCTAGTTAAAAACATTGTTTAGAAGATGATGAACTGCATTCTAGGTAACTGTGGACAGTTCTCTCATATGGCAGAGATACACATGAACACTGAAATTCCTTTCTGCCATATATGGGTAATATATCTGTGGAGCTCAATTCCACTAAATAGGGTGATTCAAATGCACTAAAGCATATGTCATTTATTATCATGAAATATTTAGATGCATGTTTCTAGACAATAGACATTGAACATCTAATCAGCAGCAAACACTGTGAGGAACATGTGGGCTTTTGAAGATTAGCATAAGGTCTGTAAAATGAATATCACATGTCTGATATACACTTGAAGATCTTAAAGATATACAATGGTCTAGAGTCAGAGCTAGGTACAACCAGTTTTACTCTCTAACTAATGAAAACTTTTGTAAGTGCTTCTTCCCTTTAAATATTAATACTTATACACAATTGTGTGGCATCTTCATATTTTCAAGCAGGACAAAATGTAAGGAAACAATTTTTGAAAACTGATGAACAAAGCTGTACTTTCTTACTCTCCATATTACAATCTTTTCCACATGGAATAATGTTTCTCTTAATCACTATAACTATGTCTTTATGGTTTCTGTTGGGGAAGAACAGAGAGGATAATAGGAAAAGTGTCCTCATTCTTTTGTAGAGATTTGGTGATCTTCAGTAAATAGTATTGCATAGCATATATGATTTACTTACCTCTACAGTGGCTCAATTGACAGCTGGCTGCTACTGGGAAAAACATAAAAGACCCTCCACTGGAAAAAATCTCTGACTTCAGAATGTTAAGTCATGCTAATTTTCAGCAGTAAGTTTAATTCTTATTCAAGACAGAAGAAGGTACATAAGGGTCACCAAGCTGAATGTGATTTTCCTATACCTCACTTGTTCCTTCTATAAATTTCTTTTGAGTACAGAGAACACTTTTTAAAATTCTAATGGGAATCTTCAGAACTTCAACATCAAAATATAAATAATCTAAAAGGGTGTGTTATGATAAAAAAAGCAATAAAACAAAAAGTAGAAAATAACTTATGGTATTTCTGTAGTAGGGCTATTCAAAATTTATTGCTATTATTTTTATTTTATTTTCATTTTGAAAAAAAATGGCTTAATTTTGTTTCTTTTTCAAGTCTAAATTGCTACCACTTCAGATTTTAATTCTAACCATTATTCTAGGAAAAGACAAATGTACAACAGGAATGGGTAATGAAAAGCTTCATACCCAATATTGGCCTAAATCCACAGCCCAGAAAGCATTGCAAGAAGTGCTCTCCTTTTCTTCCTATACAAGTTCTGCTGTAGAACAGAACTCTGGTCTTTGCTTTTACCAGTATCAAGGTAGAGACTGCAAGTTCCACATATGTCTCAGGGGAATCAGTGTCTGATTGTAGGTATCTCAGGAGGCTTCTGATCCCATGTTGGCCATTCATTCTGATGTTAATGGAGACATCAAAAAGTTTTGAAGTTTGGTGGAGAGTCCTTTTAAAGACACAATGGAAAAGATACTTAGAGTGAAGTGACTCTAAGTAACAGGCCAGTTGGGCCATACTAGGTTCAAAGTAAGAAGTAAAATCCCACTAAAATCATAGGAACAGGCACCCACCTTGGGCATGTGGGTTTTGTAACATAGTTTAAGAGATTATTTTTTTCTTCCCTTATAGTTGGTTTTATTATGATCTTAGCACCATATGACTCTTGTAAAATTTTTCCTTGTTATTTTTTTAAAAAAAATTATCAGCATATATCAACTATATACATTCATAAAATTTAAAGTAGATATTATATTTTGGCAGATGTATACATTGTATAGTAATAAATGTGTAAATCAGAGAAATTAACATCCCCATTATGTTTAAAAGCAATTTGTTGTTGTGAAAACATAGAAAGATTTGTTAAATAGTTATTTATGATATTACCTATGATTTTCATAGCTAAAATAATCTTATTTTGTACAATATTACAGTTATTTAGTAGAAGTATGGTTTTTTTTGTTAAAATCAGAGGCTCTTTTTTCCATTTTTATTTAAAAAGAGTTTTTCCATATCTACCACTGCCCCTCCCTCTCTTCCCTACTCCCAGTCCCTCTCAGTCCTCCATCAGCCTCCCCACCTCATCCTCCTATTTATTCCCCAAAGAGGACAAGGAGTCCCAAGGAGGTTCAGTTTGGTCTCACACATCCAATTGAGATAAGTCCGAGTCCTTAATCCCACTGTTAAGGCTGGGTTAGTTGTCCCTCTGTAAGAAATGGGCTCTGAGGTGTCAGTTCATGCAACAGGAATGCACTCTGACCCTACAGCAAGAGACTTCACAAACAGCCCACGACTTGACAGTCATCTATCTTTGAAGGATTTATTTCCTTTCCATGATGGTACTTCATTTATTATTTCAGAGTCAATGAGCTCCCAATAGCTCCACTCAGCCATATTTGTGGGTCTCCTCCTCATGTTCTTGATTCCTTTGCCAAGGACATTGTCAATATGACAAAATGACAGCCTAGAGAATGGGAAAAGATTTTCACCAACCCTACAAGTGATAGAGGACTGATCTGTAAGATATATAAAGAGCTCAAGAATCTACAGCCCAAAACTTTGAATAACCTAATCAAAAAATGGGGTTCAGATCTAAAATGGGAATGCTCAGCAGAGGAATTACGAATGGCTGAAAGGCACCTGAAAAAGTGCTCTTCATCTTTAGCCATCAGAGAAATGCAAATCAAAACAACTTTGAGATACCACCTAACACCTGTTAGATTGGCTAAAATAAAAGGCAGGGATGACAGCCTATGTTGGAGAGGATGCGGATCAAGGGGATCACTACCCCATTGTTGTGGGAGTGTAAGGTTGTTCAGCCACTTTGGAATGCAATATGGCAGTTTCTCAGAAAATTGAGAATCAATCTCCCCAAGGACCCAGCAATACCACTTCTGGGTGTATACCCTAAAGATGCACAGTCACTCTCCAAAGGTATTAGCTCAACTATGCTCATAGCAGCTATCGCGGTACTAACCCACCAAGAAATATATGTTAACTAAAGAATTTTATTTAAAAGGTACTTACATAACAGGGATAACAGGGATTGTTCCAGGGGAGAAGGAGAAAAAGTAGGAGAAGGACGGAGAAGTGGAGAGCAGGAACGATCCACGCCACAGAAAGCAGGAGCAGTCCATAGATCCACGCCGCAGAAAGCAGGAGCAGTCCCAACCGTGGAGAACCAGAGCAATCCTAACCACGCACAGCAGGAGCGATCCGTGGAACCATCTGCCCAGCAGAGCGAGATCAGTCCCAGCCAGCCAGTCCCCTCTTCCACATCACTCGTCCAGCGACGCGACGCTTCTGTCTTCTGGCGCGGTGCTCGTTCATCATTTCTTCCCCGACTCCGCCCGGCTCAGCACTCTGGCCTGGCTTTTTTGTATAGTTTCAGATTTCCCACTACAAGCAGCATTATTTGTAATAGCAAGAAACTGGAAACAACCTAGATGTCCCTCAACTGAAGAATGGATTAACAAACTGTGGTACATCTACAAAATGGAATACAACTCTACAGTAAGAAAAGATGATATCCTAAAATTTGCAGGCAAATGGATGGATTTGGAGAATATCCTCCTGAGCGAGGTATCACAAACTCAGAAAGATTAGCAGGGGTTGTACTCACTCACTAGTGGTCTCTAAACAAACAAACAAGAAAAAAGCCAAACATGCCCAAGCTGCAAACCACAACCACTGAACAGCTTGGGATCAGAAATACCCTGGACTGACCTTTCAGATCCCACTACACCTATAGGAACACCTGACTCACTCTTGAGGGAGGGGGGACAAAACTGGATTTGCCAGGAATGGAGACTGAACTAAGCTTATTGAATCAGTGGGACCATGGGACTGTCTGCAGCCTGCCCAGGGAGGGGATGGGGAGTTCTGGAGAAGAAAAAATGACTGGATCTGGCAGGAGGGGGAAGGGACCTTGAATGGGGATATACAGGGATAGAAAAAAAATTCAGAGGGAAAGCTGAACACACACAAAAAAAATTCTTCTTTCTTGGTTTTACAGAAGCTTTTCAGCTTCAGGAGACCCCAATTATTGATTGTTGATCTTAGTGTCTGTGCCACAGGTGTTATATTTAGGAAGTGGTCACCTGTGCCAATTCGTAGAAGTGTATCTCCTACTTTCTTTTCTATCAAGTTCAAAGTGGCTGGGTTTATGTTGAGGTCTTTCATCCACTTGGATTTGAGTTTTGTGCAGGGTGACAGGCTTGGATCTGTTTACATTATTCTATAAACTACCAACCAGCTATCCCAACACCATTTGTTAAATACACTATCCTTTTTCCATTGAATATTTTGGGCCTCTTTGTTGAAGATCAGGTGTTCATAGGTTTTTAGGTTAATGTCTGTATCCTCAATTTGTTCCATTGGTCGACAAGTCTGTTTTATGCCAGTACCAGGCTGTTTTTATTACTGTAGCTCTATAGTATAACTTGAAGTCAGGGATGGTGATGCCTCCTGAGGTTCTTTTGTTGAGCAAAATTGTTTTAGCAATCTTGGATTTCCCGTTATTCCAAATGAAATTGAGTATTGTTCTTTCAAGGTCCAAAAAATATTGTGTTGGGATTTTGATGGATAGAGGATTGATCTCTAAGATATATAAAGAACTTAAGAATCTAGAGCCCAAATTTTGAATAACCCAATCAAAAAATGGGGTACAGAACTAAAAAGGAAGTTCTCAGCAGAAGAATTTCAAATAGCTGAAAGGCACTTGAAAAAGTGCTCATCATCTTTAGACATCAGAGAAATGCAAATAAAATCAAATTTGAGATACAACCTTAACCCTGTCGGATTAGGTAAGGTATAAAAACACAGACACAGCCTATACTGGAGAGGTTGAAGAGGAAGGGGAACACTCCTCCATTGTTGGTGGGAATGTAAACTTGTTCAGCCACTCTGGAATGCAATATGACAGTTTCTCAGAAAACTGGGAATCAATCTCCCTAAAAATGTGGCAATACCACTACTGATCATATATCCCATAGATGCACATTCACACTCCAAAGGCATTAGCTCAACTATGTTCATAGCAGCATTATTCATAATAACAAGAACTTGGAAACAACCTAGATGCCCCTCAAGTGAAGAATGGATTAACAAAGTGTGGTACATCTACACAATGGAGTACTACTCAGGAATAAGATAAAATGACATCCTAAAATTTCATCAAATGGATGGATTTGGAGAATATCCTCCTGAGTGAGGTATCACAAACCCAGAAAGATAAGCAGAGGATGTACTCACTCATTAGTGGACTTAAACAAAAAACAAAGAATTTCTAAGCTGCCAACCACAACCACTGTACAACTTGGGATCTTAAACACCTTGGACTGGCACCTTGGAGCCCATTCCCTCCAGAGGAACACCTGACCCAGTCCTGATGTTGGGAAAAGGAATGCGGATCTGCCTGGAGTGGATGCAGAACTAAGCCACCTTGTGACCTTGGAACCTCCTGCCCTTGCTGGGGAGAAGATAAAGTGATGGAGAGAAGAGTCAGTTATAGGGATGGGCAGGAGGGAGAAGGGAGTCTGAACAAGGGTATACATGGACAAAAAATATGACTTTATTCATAAAAAATAAATAAATAAAATAAAGACAAATATAAAGTAGAAGAATAAGCTATGTTAACCTGGAAAGCATGTTGATTTGATTATCAAGCAGTGCCATTTAAGATCTACATTTAGCCACATTCTCTATAATATGAGCCTATAAATAATAACTGAATTATTTCTTTTTTATATGACAATTAATGCAGTTCAAATTCATTAAAATATTATCCAATGAAATGTCCCCAAACTTAGCTATTTTAGGATTACTCAGTATGCTATAAGCATCCTGATTCATAATATGCCCATATTTGTGTGTATATGAATCATGACATGGGATATGTCAACATTTTTGATTATGAGTGTCATTTGTGTTAAAATCATTTAAATCAAAGCATTTTTTTCTTTTTTATTATGAATAAAGTCACATTTCCTATCCGTGTATATCCTTATTTAAGGTCCCTTCCCGCTCCTACCTCCTCAGGTCACTCTCTCTTCTCTACTTCTCCCATTTCCTCCACAGCATGGAGAGGACATCCCAAGGTCCCAGTATTGCTCAGTTCAACCTTCACTTCTGGCAGATCCAGTTTTCTCCCCCCAACCTCAAGAGTGAGTCAGGTGTTCCTCAAGGGGGAGTGGGATCCAAGGTGTCAGTCCAAGGTGTTTCAGATCCCAAGCTGTTCAGTGGTTGTGGTTTGCACCTTGGACATGCTTTGCTTTTGTTGTTGTGGGTAGTTAGGAGGAGTAGAGGTAGAGTAAACTGTGATTGGGCTGTATTATACGTGAGAAGATTCTATTTTTCAAAAAAATTTTAAAAAAATCAATTTTATCTAACTCAATTATAAATTATTAGCTAACAAAACTTATTAAATATATAACACTGCAAAGAAAGTCCTAAAGAAGGAAGGATCTTATCTCTATTCTCTTCTCCCTATTCAGAGACAGCTCCCAGTCTGTCTGTTTACAATAAATCTCTTAGGTGAGGCTTTTTTACATAGAACTTTTGTGGTACTATATGGCTCCTGACTGAAAATAAACCTTTATGGCAGAAAAACACTATCATTTGGATTCTTTAAACTCCCCCTTTATAGTAGCTTTGATACACACAACATAATGCATTATTTAATATCTAATGACATGTTAGGCAATAAATTTTGAAAAGTTACCTTGTTTTTTTAGTGCGTATTTGCAGATTATTTAATATCAATGTCCCTCATCATTACTTTTCCAAGTCTCTGCTGATGGATTTTCTGCTTACTACTTCTTTGAAAAGTATTTTATTTTATGTGTGTGACTGTTGGCATGTATGTATGTATGTATGTATGTATGTATTACAGCATGTGTGTGCAGTACCTTGAGGCCTGAA
This sequence comes from Sigmodon hispidus, assembly GCA_004025045.1. NCBI lineage: Eukaryota > Metazoa > Chordata > Mammalia > Rodentia > Cricetidae > Sigmodon > Sigmodon hispidus. The sequence goes on from PVIH01005252.1 coordinate 43,228, forward strand.
GTCATCAGATTTCTTGGAACTGATGCCTTCAAATGGTTGTAAGACAGATGTAGGTGCTGAGAACTGAACCTGAATTATTTGCAAGAACAGCCAGTTCTCTTAACTGTTGAGCCATCTTTTCCCAATACTTTCTTCTTCTATGAAGCCAATTTCATTAATTTCATGTGTGAATAACAAGATGTTGTGTCACATTCTTTGATGTACATTTTAAACCTGATATAATATCTTCAGTTCTGCCCTTTTTACTAAAAAAAAAGAAAGAAAACCCAGCAATTCCATGGTTTGTGACCCAAAAAATTCAATTGTGTATATATGTTACATTATTTTTTTTAAAAAAAAAAACTGTTTGTATTGGGAAAAATAAATGTTTGATACTTCACTAGGAAGTTAAATATGTAAAATGAACACAATATAATTTAATAACTGCTTTGGTAATTACAAGGAAAAGTTGACAAATACACCATTTAATTATAGATACACAGATAAAAATGAAAGGGAAGATTGTGAATATTGAGGAGCTACTATGGCTTACACAATGTGTTATATTTTTCCTCATTTGGTATATACAATATAATTTTTGGAGCTAGGCAGTATGTTCCAATGTATGTACTTTGTACACTAAGCCACAATTTTATAAAGTTTGTTAGTCACATTCTTTTTTGCTGCTATGATAAAATGTGCTGGTAATAGTGACTTAAGGGAAAACAGGTTTATTTTGGTATACTGTTCTAAAGTACTGAATCATGGAGACAATATCATGATAAAATGTTGTACAAATTCTAATTGGTCTTATAATAAAAACCTGGAGATAGATATTGGGATTAATGCTGACAGATCAGGAAACAGAGGAACAAGCGACTAGAGAAACTTCTCATTACTACTGAATTCTCAGACCTATAAGGGAAGATCCTGTACCCATGTAAACTCATACTGAATGACTCTGAATCCTCACCCAAAAGAGAATAGAGGTACAGAACTCTGTCTTTTCTATCTTATATTTCTTTCTCTGCCCAGCTATATCACTTTCTGTCTCAAAATTTCTAATGCTAGGATTAAAAATATGTGCACCCGCTGCCTAGCTCTGTTTCTCTTTTATACTAGATTAATCTCATGGAGCTCATTGTGGCCTTAAACTCACAGAGATCCAGATGGATCTCTGCTTTTGCCTTCTTAGTGCTAGATTTAACAGTATGTGCCACCACTGCCCTGACATGTATGTATACCTCTGGGACTGACTCTGTCTTCTAATCATTAGAAAAGCTTTATTTCTTAGATTACAAACAATATAACACCACAATAACAGAAGACAGATGCAACCTATTGCACTGCATTCACAGTCAGTTGATAAAGGTGATTGTAGTCAAGCTTCATAGTCTGAGTTAAGTTCTCAGGTTCACATGATTGACGGGGAGAGCCAACTCCCACAGGATGAAAGCAGATGAAGATGAAAGCACATGCTGGACTAGCATTCTCCAATTTACTTTGTTTAGAATTCTAGTCCTGGAAGTTATTAATGCAGCCATCTTTTATGGGGTTTCTTCTAACCTCAATTATCACAATGCTCATAGGCATGGCCAGAGTCTAACCTAAAAAAGACAAACCATCATAGTCACGCCCACAGGCTAGGCTCTTAGGTAACTCTTGATCTTGTTCAATTGATATCACTATTTAAATTACCAGAATAAAATTCAATTTTTTATTTCATAGCTAAAAATTATTCTCTTTTTATTTGTGAAATTATTTTTAACTTGGAGGTTTGTGAAGATCCACAAATAAAAGTGGTGTTAAGTAATTTTGAACAGCTAAGACATTGTTTTACTGATATACTACAAAATCTCTTCCTATAATATAGAGTAGAGAATAAGCGATGCCATCTACTATGTGGTTAAGTTTCAAAGCACAGAGTATGTATGTTGCTCAATTATTTTTTTATAAGAACTCATGCTGAATTTAATAACATATGTGCTTTCCACTTAATTGTTTTAACACTTCTGTAGTGGTTTCTACCTTATATTCTCTCTGCATCTCTGCTTAGTCATTTTAACATCGGTCTAGTGGTTTATGTTATATATCCTCTCTGAATCACTGGTGATAATGACAGATAATGGACAGAGAATCACATAAGCAAATTCATAGTATAGATTTGCAAATGGCATATATAATTTTTAATCATAATTCATTAATTAGAATACAATTAAATGGTTATAGGAATCTTGATAAAGAAAGAAAAATTGAGTCTGTGTGCTAGAAATAAAAGCAAATAATTTGGAAAACAACCAATGATTTTTTTCAGTGTATTATTTATTATGAAAAACCTGTTCTACATCTGATCCTACAAGGGAGACTTACTAACCACTATCACTAGGGACATAACTTCTCAACTACACTCACCATAGAACATCAATTCCCAAAATATTGAGCAATTTTGACTCTTATTTCTTTACATACAGCTTTTGTAATCAAGTACTTTATACCCCCACACAAACATAAATTTACATTTGCATTTACATATTAAACTACATTTATACCTACATATACTATACAGTATCAGAGTAAATAAATTTATAAGAAAACTTATTTGTTCATAAAAGATACTACTATGAGATACACAGATAAATTTTATAGAATTTTATTCATAGAGTCATTTATTATAGATAGAAATGAGGGGCGATATAATGCTACAAACATGAAACTAAAATCTAAGACAGTATTATTGGTAAAAACCAAAACTATCAAAAAAACTCATTTAAGTGAAATATTTCAGATGAAAGACAAAATGAAGAAGAAATAAAAAAGAAGATGAAATGAATAGAGCATAAAAGAAGACTTTGAAAGCAAACGGATTTGAAAGAATGAAGAGATATTTATAAAAGCATTTATTTAGAGCAAAGAAAAAAGGAGAAAATGTTATAATTATAATCTCAAAGCCCAAAAGCATATTAAGTATCAGAGGAAGCAATTGATGGATGTGTCAGACTTTATGATTTTGTAACCATTTAAACACTTTTCACAGCAGATCATTTACCCCAAGTATATAGGAAGTCTTGTTTTTCTAAAAATTTACATAAATTATAAAAAAGAAATTTAAAAGAATTTCAACTCAAATGGGTATAGCTTTGGGGTGTATTGTATAATTCAGTTCTTGCAAGCTTGTGTGTACATATAAGTGCATGATATCAAACTGTTGCAGTTATTTATTGTATCAGTTCCTAATAACCAATGGTATTAAGACCACAAAGAAGGACCTCAAAAAAGAAGTGATATCCTTCCCTCTTGAAATTGTAGGCCATTCCTGGTGTCCTAGTGTAGTGCTCTAAAAGTCTAGTTGAGATACTTTCTAGAGAATGTGTTTCACAGAACTTAAAATTCTTAATTTAATGAATCAAGCAATGTAATAAACTGCCTGTAGCAAGAAATATTATAGGACTCATTTATCTCAAGCTTTAAAACCAGCTACCACTTCCTAATACAATCTTACTATAAACACACAAAGAATTTATTTCAAAATATCTAGTTTCAAGGCATAAGAAGCAAATTTAATCTCTGTGATCTAGTCACTCATTTAAACAAAGCACATAAAATTGAAGCAAACTTCTGTAAATTCTTATTACACAGGTAATATATGACTCTTTCTTTGTTAGAAAAAAATCAAGCTCTAAGACTTATCACTGAAAAATCAAAGCAACAGTAAAAAATATCACTGAAACACACAAAATGTTCAAAATCTATCAACATAGCAGGGTGTATATAAAGCTTCTTTTTAGCTATCCACAAACACCAAATATATAGATTCATGTTTATGATTAATTTTAAAAATTTTATAAAAGTTTTACTAATAGTAAGATTACACTTAAAAATTAACCCATTAAAGCAGTACATAAATATTCTTTACAGTACATAAATTCATAAATTTCTTTGACTGGAACATTGTCAAGCAGACCAAAGAAATCTAATACCTATGACCAGAAATATGATATTTTCCTTTTTCTATAGAGTTCCAGAAATACAAGGATAAGTTCTAAATTTAATTGCATGTTGAAGATTAAATGAAAATTATTATTCATTTTAAAACTTAAAATAAGTTACTATAAACTATTTTGCCATCAGCAAAACTTTTATGAATGCACTCTTGACCTCCTTGTTTCTCAGGCTATAGACCAGAGGATTCAACATAGGAATGACCATGGTGTAAAACACAGATGCAATTTTGTCAGTGTCCATGGAGTGACTAGAGCTGGGCTGCAAGTACATGAATATAATTGTCCCGTAGAAAATAGATACTGCAATGAAGTGTGAAGCACAGGTGGACATAGCTTTTCGATATCCAGTACTTGACTGCATCTTTAGGATAGTGATAAAAATGAATATGTAGGATATCCAGATAACTAGGAGAGCAAAAAATATATTGAAGCTCACTACATAAACAAGAACCAGCTCACTGACATATCTATCAGAGCAAGAGAGAACCATTACTGCTGGAATATCACAGAAAAAGTGATGAACTACATGGGCCCCACAAAAAGAAAGACTGAAAGTGTCCCCAATGTGGATGGAGGCATTCAGAAAACCACAGAAATAAGAACCCATAGAAAGACACACATACACACTTGAAGTCATAGTGGTGGCATAGTATAGGGGCTTACACACTGCAGCATATCGATCATAGGCCATTGAGGCCAGTAGGTAATTCTCAACAGTAGCAAATGCTACAAAAAAGAACATCTGAGCAGCACAATCATTGTAAGAAATGAGCTTGTCTCCTATAAGGAGCCCAGTCATGACTGTGGGAGTTACAGCTGAGGAGTAACAAAAATCAACCAAGGACAAATTTCCTAGGAAAAAGTACATAGGAGTGTGGAGCCGAGAGTCCAGAACAATCAAGAGGATCATCCCCAAGTTGCCCACAAGGGTAATGGTGTAGATGAGAAGGAAGGTAATAAAAAGGGGAATCTGTAGTCCTGGTTCATCAGTGAGTCCCAGCAGGAGAAAGTATGTCACATCTGTTCTGTTATCCATAAATGTCATCTTTCATCCTAAGTTGGTCCATAGCCACAGGAAAAGAGAAACATGATGACCAAAAATGTTTAAATAAATTTAAAAAAGTATAAGTGATGAAATATACCTTTGTTGAGAAAAAAATTGCACTTTGAGATTGTCTGGAAAATGGACCTTTCCCCAAATCAAATCTGATGTAGTAATTATACAGAGGGTTGCATGTACTAATTTTTTAAATGATTATTTATGGAACCATATCCAACTTTTAAAATTTTTAGTTTATTTAACCATAAAAATATTTATGCTATAATAATAAAAACAATGTGAATGTGAGATCATTCAACTCATCTCTGAGTTTCTTAAATCTAACTTTCTCTGTTGATCATTTTTAAAGTACTGATCTAGACAGGCCCTTTAGAAGACTACTCTGAATTCTTTCAATGATATTAAAATTTGATGATTATTGCTTTCATATAAATTATGGATCACAAAATTAAATAGTTAATATATATTACTGAAGTATTAAATTGTATTTTTTCCTTTCAATCCATGAGTTTATTTAACACTTACTGATCCACAAGTATCAGAGTCAAACAAGAATTTTACATAAATTGATTATAACATTAAATATAATTATATTTATTTGATATATATATATCAAATCAGTATTATTTGAGTTACAGAACTCTCTGTATTTCTAAGCATACATTTCTGGTATAGTATTTCATCTTGGGACACAAGGGGCATGAATTGGGTGTCCTCTAAAGTAATCACTTTGACTTGCCATTAAGTTCATTTTTCCTTTTTCTTTTCCTGTAGTTTAAATACTGGCATGAGCGTATATTATCAGAAAGTCAGTAATTTCTCATTAATTCTTTAAATCCCTCTTTCCTCTATGCAGTTGCTTCAAAACAACTATTGCTGAACATTGCACATTGCATTGAAATAACTAAAAAGTGTATGACTTTTTTCTACCTTTTTTCGTCTCCTACAAGCAGCTTACCTGTGCTTTTGTCAAACTCTAAAAAAATTATCCTCAAACATCCTTTTGAGTGCATTTCTAAAGTATTTTACTTAATGGGAATAGAGCTGAACATGGGATGCTGGATATCCAGGTAACAGATGTAGCATATCTCCATTTGCAGTAGATATGGTGGGATAACTCAGGTGATAGCAGCAACTTCAGTTTGAAGCACTTAAGTTCTAAAAGTTGCAGACCAATAACCATCAGCTACTACACACACTGAGATTTTAGCCATTCAGTTTATAGGATTTATTGGTCCTTACTACCCTCCCTGACTATTGAAAAGTAAACAATATAATCAGACCAGCTTGATGTACTATTGTGAAAAGCTAACAACCAATAAAATATGGATGTTTATCATATCCAATGAGGGTTAGCCTTCATGTTAGATTAGGATAGAAAAGTGATCTGCTTTTCTGCTGATTTGATCTACAGGGATGCTGCAAAGGAGGGCTTTGCTGCAGGTTTTATTGACCTATTCATCCTCATTTTTCATTTCCTCATGCAATAGCACCACTGAGTGTCTATGCTTTCCAAAGTGTTTCTGCTTCATCTAAAAACACTGATTTCTGCTCGTCCAATCCCCCATGACCCAGTTCTTCTTGAATTCTTACTTGAAGGACATACTTGGATTTGCTAAAGTCTTCTTTCAATGATCTAATTTTTTCTTTCATTCCACCAAAGTCATCAAGACCAAAATGACATAGAACATTTATAAAGCCTCATTGTTTCTGGATTTTGCAAATGCCTTCCATTTTGTAAAGACATTTGATATAATGTGGCTGTCATATAAAAACACTGTTCTAAGTTCTATATTTGTTTTGTTTTCTCTGATACACTTAGATTGGTCCTGAGAATAAAGCTGCTCTCCTGCCTCAGCTTTCCAAATGGATGATAAAAGGGCATTATTTCCTTGAAGTTTTTGAAAACATATCTACCTAAAACAAACACTTATTCTTTACTACAAATCTTATTAAATTCTGGAAATTGTAGTCATAACTTAATATTTGAAACTTTTCAGAAAATACTATAATCCACAATTAAAACAGAATTTGTATAAAAATGTATAAGTAGGTATTGTATTATTGTTTTAATGCATTATTATTGAAAAAATTGAACAATTAAGAAGTTGGCAGTTTTTCTAAAGTTATTTCTTCACTTTGAAAAAATTTAAGATCTTTTACATCTTCTATATGCATTATAACATCATTTCCACAATATATTAATTTAAGGATTATGTTTTTAAGTGTAGAAATCTGATAAAATGTACATAGAAAATCATACAGCATCTTTTAAATAAAAATAAACTCTTAGCTTTTTGTATGTTGTATATGCTATAATAGCAATGTAAGTAGAAAATAGACAAAAATCCCAGATATTGATTTTTACAAGTTTGATATGCCCAATGTTTTAAGAGAATACCTGAATTCACTAAAATTGAACTTTTGACATTTATAATATAAATTCACTCTGCATTTTGTTTTAAAATTTTTTCTTCATTTATCCTTTAACATAATTCAGAGTATGTCTTACTGCCCAACACTTATTTTTATTAACTACAATCCTCACTGACAATGTTTATGCCATCAGTTCTTTGGAATAAAGAACAGTGAGTCCAACAGTGAATGTGAGATAATCAAGTCAGCCACAAAATTCTGGTTACATAGTTCTTTCTCAGGTAGTGACTGAACACTTTTATGCTTTCTGAGACACTGAAAAACAAAGGAAAAGCAACAATTTGGGTCAACTTCTTACACTCTATACATTTTTTTTCTTTTTTAATACTACATACTTGTTTTCCATGAAATTTTCACTTTTATCTGGGCAAATGAATCTATAATTCTTAATACACATTTTTACTTGTGAATTTTATATCACAACCAAATATCATAAAGACTGAGGACTGAGAGGTCTCACAATACTGGATGCATTTAAATCTTATATCAGGTTTGTTGGATCATTCCATCTTTTAGTGTATTAAGTTGAACATTTCTAGTGTAGTAGCCATATTTAATATTTCCTTATTTGAATTACAGCCTGTGGATGGGAGCTATTCCATATTTGATGGCTGCCTTATTGTAAGCTTTTAGAAATTTTATTTCATCAACGTGGTCTTTAATGATATTATATTGTGACTCTTACATATTAGATTTTATGGAGATGATATGCAGCATAATTATTCTTTTTAGTAAAGAAAGTGAGCATTTGAGGAGCTACATGAAGTTTGAAAATTATAAAGGCACTATAAAAGTACTCTAGATGATCAATTAATCTGGGTTTTGACTGTGTATGTATGTGTGTGTGCATAATGTATGTATGTATTTATGTATCTGTGTGTGCTTTATACTTTTAATAAAATGCACACATGTTGTCATTAACTCATCAATTAAAATATTTTTCTAACTCCTATTTTCATTTTATATTACTCAAGAATTATAAAATTAGACATTTTGAAATATGCTCTAATATCACTTCAGTTTACTAAGAAATCTTTTTAAATCATCTGTATTTTCAAAGAACCAATCAGAGAGAAAGGTTTCCAAATATTCTTGCATAAATTAAACTTATCACTATAATTTTGGAAAACATTGGCTGCCATACCACTTGCTAGAAAACGAAGAATCTTCAATTCAGAAAATAAATTAAAATCATAAAATTTAGCTACAATATATTTAATAGATACTATCAGATGATCACCATGTATAAAGGATCAAAATATTCTAATGAGTAGTGCAGGCGAGAACAATGAAAAAAATAGCAACACACTTTAAATTTTGAATGAATTTTGTATTCTTTTTATATCCTTGGAAGAGTCACCCAACTCCATCCTCTTGTGTTAAAAAAAAAGGATTACTTCTCACATAATTTATAAATTATGTCTGCAAATAACAAATTAAAAGGACTACACAACATTGTATAAAGAAATTGTCATTGAAATATTCATAATTTTTCTCCTTGATCTTGTCTCTTACCATGGATAAAGCCTAACAGCAAATAATCAGGTCAGAAAAAGGCTAATATGTACTCACAATGATTACCATTCAGACAAATAAAGGATATTCAATGGAGCATGGTATACAGTACACTCTTTATAAAACACAAGATGTTGGCTTACTTTGGGTAATACATGAGAAACTGGAATAATTACAGATAGTGGGAAATCTCTAGAGATTTTCCTCCAGAGAATATATAACCTATGCATTCACCTATCCCAGAAAAGAGGCAATTAACTTGCCTTTGGGGGATCAAGATGACTATTATATTTTCAAAATAGAATATCTTTTTGAATAATAAGTAAAAACATTAAAATATATCATAATGCATTACACCATGAGCTATTTTTAAATATATATAGATTATATAATATTTAAATGAGGAGAAATATGTATATCTCTAAATATTCATTGGATCTTTATTATGACAATTAAAATATTTTTTTCTTCTGTGAAACTCATTGCATTCAATGTTATTTATTGTCACCCTGCTGTGTAGTAACACACTAAAACCTCTAATCACAGTTCAAAATTAGTGTTTAAACTTTGTAGATGACCCTTCACCCTATTGTCTGTAATTTTTTTTACCATTTTCAATTCTCAACATTTTTGAGATTCCCCTATAAAGGTGGCACATATGGTTGCGATCAGTCAGCAATTATTTGTCAGTCTGGCTTAAAGCACTCATCCAATGAAGTGGCCAAAATTGTTATGCCCAGAGCTCAATCCACAGAGAGAACACCGAAGCCTGAGATATCTGGAATGCAGTACAAGGTTTATTGACAGCACAATACAAGACAGGCAGGGATCATACTTCAAGCTTCTGTGACAGCAGAGCAAGAAGTAGCTCCTGTCTTTGGATACAAGGGGTCTTTAATAGGAAAAAGTTACAATAAAGTTGGTTGCTTGGAGACAGGGTGCTGACATGCTACTGATTGGCTCATACTTAGGGTCATGATGCCCTAGAGTATCTTTGTACCCCACCTGGATGGACCCCACCTGGGACCTACATAGGCTGGCTGGTTTTTTCCAGAACTGTGCAAGCAGGAATCTATTCTCAGAACTGGGAAGATATCTTGGCTAATCTTCCAGGGCTGAGTAAGTAGGAAGCTATTCTTCTTTTAGACTTTGGAGGTACCCTGCTAGATCTACTCTTTTAGGACATATTCTTTTCCCAGGACTGATCAGGAATAACTATTCTTCTCCGAGACATGGGCAGCACCCTCAGCCAAAATTTTATCTTCTTATAAAATAGCTACTAGAATGCAAAATGGGGTTTCTTGAGCTAAGTTTTCTCTCTTCAAATATATGTCACCACTTAGATATAAAATAATCCCCCAATGTGAATAATGAACTAAGCCTGAGTCCAGGAAGTCCTTCAGCCAAGTTTGGCTAATTAGCTAAATATTCTTAAAACTAGCCTGTAGTTGCATGGATTCAGATTGTATAAAAAGAAGACTCTGAGCCAAATATTGGGGGAAGGTTGAAATATCAGAGAGAGGAAGTACCAGTCAATTCTCACCTAGCTGTCTTGCAACTTTCTCAGCCTTACTCCTAGTCATTTCTGCTGGCTGCTTCTGCCAGTCATTTCTGCCTCTACTGGGTTCCTAAGAGGCCTTATATACCCTTCTAGTCAGCTGTATCCCATCTAGGTTAGGATTAAAGATGTGAACTACTCCATTTCTTAGCTAGCCTTGAAATCACAGAAACAAAGAAGTTTTGTCTCTGGAAGTATTGGATTTAGGGTGTAGATCACCATTCCCAGCTTTCCCTGTGCTAGGTAGGATTAAGGGTGTGTGCCAATGAATCTCAGATGTTTGTCCTTGTACTCAAGGATCAAGAAATTTCTGAGCTTTCTACCTAGGATTTGACTGTATGCTGTCTCTGATATTTCAGATTTTATTAAATATGTAACAAATGTCCACACTGGCCTTATTAAATAACAGACAATTTAAAAGAAATGGCTGTTACTGACCATACATCATTAAAAAGTCAACAATGGAAAAGACTGTCACTAGCCTTGTCTAATCAAAATGTGCCCCATCTAGAGGCTCCTTGAGTTCCCTTAAATAAACAAAAAACAAACCTGTGTTATTTTTGTTCTGGGTCATCATCATCATTATTTTATGTGGATGATCAACCCCTGTATGCTGACTTTTCCTACAGAATAAACATTCCTTGTGTTTTCATACTATTTGAATTTGGGTTTTTTTTCCAGTTATTCTCAGACCCTTTTACTATGTTGCTGCAAATGACAGTTTACTTGCTAACAAGCATGAACAGTGTTTAGTGATGTTTACTCTCCAAATTTTCCTCATGCTTTTAGCAGCTGACAGACGACCTTAAAGGTTTCTTTTCCCAGCTACAGTAAACATTGTGAGAGATTTGTCTTTTGCATACTGATTTTATTCTCTTTGAATCATGTTTTATAGTCTAATGGCTGAATCATCAATTTTTTAAGTAACAAGTTTACTCAAAATTAAAATTAAATTAAAATTTAATTAATTTATTTTTGAAGGATGTCATTGCCATTTTGACAGAAATTGTACTTTGCGGACTATAGCTTGATTAAAACAAAGCTATTAACAATATTATTTTTATGTACAAAAATGTTGTTTTCCCTTTTTAATGAGTTCAGTTCTCTTAAATGCTGATATTAAAGGTATGCACAACCACTGTACAGCTCATAGCTGATTTTCTAATCCCATGAATCAAGAAACCACATATTTGCAAAATATCTTATGAATGTCCAAATACTGTCTAATTCCCTCTATAATTTTCCAAATGAGCTGGAAGCCTCATTTGGAAAATAAGAATTTTTTAATCTTTTAAAATAAGTGTTTTCATAAAATATATCTTATTAGAGCTTTTTCCCCAAACTCCTCCCAGATTCCCTCATCTCCCCTTCCATTCAAGCCCAAGCCCTTTCTTTCTCTCTGTCTTTAAAAAATAAACAAACATACACACACTTAAAAAATTTCCTTTACAATAGGTATCAATTGCAGATAGCTTCTTGGTTAATAATTGAACCCTATGTCCACTTCCCTATCTAAGTGTTTCGACCTTTTCTGAATTGACAGTATGCAAGTCTTATGCATATTGCTACAGTTTCTGTGAGTTTATATGTGTTTCAATTGCATTGTGTCTGGAAGACACCATTTATTTGGCTTCGTTTATCACTTCTGGTTTTTACAATCTCTTTCCCTGCTCTTCTTAATAGATTTCTAACCCTTGAGAGGAGAGGTTATGGGAAGAGATTAAATTTAGCACTGAGTGCTCCAAAGTCTACCACTTTCTGTGCATTCACTAGGTGTGAGTTTCTGTTTGTTACCATTTACTGTAAAAAGCACTTCTGAAGAAGGCTAAGTGAGGCACTGAAATATGGGTACAGCATAATGTCACTTAGAGTCATTTTATTGCTATGTACTTTTAGAAAAACTATTTAATTTGGTTGTTTCTTAAGGGTGAACTGCATCATCAGAGGAGAATTGAAGCCTTTGATATTCAGATCCCTGTCCAGAGAAGAGTCAGAGATAGAGCAGACCCCTTGCTCAGAGCAGACAGGAGACACACAAGCCCTCTAGCCACAACTGACTAGGAGCTGACTAAGTGTGAACCACTGAAGCTAGGGGCAGACTACTGTTCAAGAATATATATAACAATATGAAGAACAACAAGGCAACACCAGAAGAAGCTGATGGTTCTACAACTACAAGACCTGAACAGAGTAATGAAAAGGAACAGAAGAAAACAACAACAAAAACACCTTTATGAAGATTATTGAAGCCTTAAAAGAGGATATAAAGAATCTTGGGTTTTAAACTACCCTAGCAGTGTCAGGGTTAGGGTTAGGGTTAGAGTAGGCTATACTCCAAAAGTGGGCTATAACTCCAAGCAGAGAGTTGTTGGATACTCCCATAATCTTTGTGCCACTGTTTCACCAATAAATCTCAAATGCAAGTTGCTGTTGTAAGTGGTAGAGTTTATAGCTGTGTTTGATTATCTGGTAACAGGCAGAGTATCTTCCAGTACCATTAATAATTCAGTAGTGATGAATCCACTAAACACTAGCATCAATTCTTCATATTCAATGTGATTTATTTGTTGTCTTCAGCAAAATCCCTTATCATCAATTTGCAAAGAACAAAAAAAAGAGCTTTACCAATAGCCTAAGATGTTTGTGTGTTTATTTTGGGCCCCTTTGCCAATGGCTCATCTAGACTTAATTCACTCCTGGTTTTGAAGTTTCTGCCTGATGGTTTAAGATGTCTAACTAAAGCATTGTTTCTCTATTATTTGAGAACTTCATATATATTTATTTTATAGATGTATACATTTTAAAAAGCTTTTACAGTAGTGTGTTTATATAGAGCTACTTAATTTGCCTTAGAATTAGTTTTCCCTACCCATGTGTTGTTTTGTACATTTTTTTCCATCACCTGTCACATTTAATCTTTCTACTTTTGTATCTGCCATATCTCTCTATAGAAATATACATCTATTTAACATCCTTGGAAGATAATTTGTTTTTTAACACTTTATTAGATGTCTAAACTCTGTTGTTACATAAATCAAAACACACATATCAAATGCTTAAAAGCTAATATCTACATATAAGAGAAAACATGCAATATTTTTTTGTTGTCTGGATGATTTCATTGAGGTTGATTTTTTTTCTATCTTCACCCATTTACCTGATATTGCATAGCTCCACTTATAAGAGAAAATATATTTAATTTTTAAGAGTATGGTATTTTTATGAATTTTTTTAGTTAATGAAAATCTGAATTGTTTTTTATTTTTTTCTACTGTGAATGGAGCTCCCATAAACATGGATAAACAATTAACTCAGTAATAAGTTGTATAGTCCTTTGTGTATATTCCTACTAGTGGTATACCTGGATCTTGAAGCTGACCTATTCCTTGCTTCCTGAGTAAGATCCACACTTATTTCCAAATTATCTGGACAGGTTTGAACTTTCACCAAAAATAAGTAAGTGTTCTCTTTCCCCATGACCTCACCAGGATGAACTGAGTGAGAACTTGAAGTCAGATATTGTAACTATAAGGGACACTTTGTAATGTTATTCTTATAGTGTTTATGAATGGGTACCCTTGTGTTTACTGCATAAATGTTTGAAATTATAATATCTTCTTCATAGATATTTTCTTGCATTAATATTTAGGTCATTCACTGATGCATTTCTGTACACTGTAAATATGTGTTGCTATCATTGGTTAATAAAGTCACTTGGTCCCATGGTAAGATAGCTTACAGCTAGGTGGGAAATCCAAACAATACAAAATAAGAGCAGAGTCAGGGAGACATGTTCTAACTGCTCAAAAAGCAAGATATAAAAGCAAGCCAACAGCCACATAGAAATATATAGATTAATGGAAATTAGTTAATTTAAGATGTAAGTGCATCTATCAAGGAGCCTGAGCCATAGGCCAAACAGTTTGTAATTAAAGTAAGCCTCTGAGTAATTATTTTATAAGCAGCTGCAAAAATATGAATAGGTGATATTTGCCTGAGCCATGGAGCTAGGGGGACTAAGAAACTTCTAGTTAAACTTCACTATCTATTCTCATTAGTTTTGGATTTAAGTCTGTTTAGGCAGATACTAATGTAGTGACACTTGCTTATTTTGGGGGTCTATTTGCTTAGAATAATTTCTTACATTCTGTGATACTTCACTGATGTGTGTCATCAATGATAAGGCATGCTTTTTAGATACAACAAAAAATGAATCTGTTTTCTAATATATTCTGCTATTCTATGTTATTTTATTGGTAAGTTAAAAGCACTAGTAACTATTAAGAAATTTTAATAAGCTTTGTTTATTGATTTCTGTTATTTCATTGTTACAATGTATATTTTTCACACCTTATAAAGGTACTGCTCTGGGACTTCTATCATGTATTATTAGGTGAACTTAAATTTTAATATTAATGGTTTACTTTAGTAACTACTGTAGAACTGGTCAGTCTAATTTGCTTTTATTACATAAAATTTTTATTTCTCTTTGAACTGTATTTAAGTTTTTTGTTGGATATAGTAACCTGGGCTGGCAAGTTTAGTTTCTCAGAGTTTGTAAAATGTCCATGAAGGGCTTTCTCGCTTTCAGAATCTTTGTTGAGAAGTCTGAAGTTATTCTTCTCTTGAATTTATAAGTCACTTGGTCTTTTCCTCTTATAATTTTTGATATTCTTTCTTTCTTGTATATGTTTTGACTATTGTCAAAACTATTATTATGTGGCATGGGAAACTTCTTTTTTGGTCTTGTCTATCTGGTGTTCCCTAGGATTCTTGTACTTTGATAAAGCATTTCCTTCTTTAGACTGAGAAAATTTCTGGTACAATTTAGTTAAAAATATTTTCTGTGTCTCTTATTGGTATTTCCTTTTTTTCTTCTATCTTGTTATTTATAGCTTAAATCTTTTTAGGGTGTCCCATATTTACTCCATGCTTTGGGCATAAATCACTTTTTTCTCAATATTTTCTACAACTGTGATATGCATTTATTTTATATTGTCTTCAACACCTGATATTCACCCTTGTGTCTCTTAATTTGTTGGTGCAGCATACTGCTGAGCTTTCTGTTTGGTATACTAAATATTCTATTTCTAAGGTTTTTAAGTTTGTATTATCTTTTTGTAATTTTTTTCCATACCAACTACTGCTCCCTCTCCTGTCCCTTCTCCCAGTCCTCCCCTTGCCACGTCTTTCCCCCTCACCTCTTGCCTCCCAGTTCACTCCCCAGAAGAATACCAAGATGAGTCAATTCAGTATGGTGTATCCAGTAGAGATGGGACCAAGTCCCTTCCCCATGTATCAAGGCTGAGGAGAGTATGATGTTTTTCTGTTAGGCATGGACTCCAAAAGTCAGTTCATGAACCCCGGATTGACCCTAGTTTGATTGCAAGAGACTCTAGAAACCCATGCCTTTAGACTACCATCCATATTTAGAGGGTCCAGATCCATTCCTTGAAGGTTCCTCAGCTGTTAGTTCAGAGTCTGCAACTCCCAACAGCACTGAAGTGCCTACTCCATAGGTCTCCCCATCTTAATCATTATTTCTCTGGTCACGCAATTTTTCTTCCCTTTCTTGAACTGGACCAGTAGCTAAACCTGATGTATAGCTATGGATCTCTACATCTACCTCCCTCAGTTTCTGGATGAAGGTTCTATAATGGCATTAGGGTTGTCAAATGATAATAGAGAAAGGTCAGTTTAGGCACTCTCTCCACTGTTACTTGAACCACTAGCTGGACTCATCTTGTAGGTTCTTGGGTATTCCACATTATCAGGTTTTTTCCTAATCCCAAAATCGGTCCCTCTATCAGGATATCCACTTCTTTGCTCTCCTTCTCTGTTGCCCAGCTTCTACCATCCCATTGTCTCATGTGCCTTTCTCACATATCCATGTCCCTGTACTCTCCATATAATCACAATTTTCTCAGGAGATCTCTGTTTCCCCTTCCCAAGGGAATCTATGAATATCTATATTAACTTTCTGCTAGATGCTAGGGAAAAGTATGTGGATTATTGCCTGGTTATCCTTTATTTTACATCTAAAATTTACTGATAATTGAGATACCATGTCTATCTTTCTGGGTCTGTGTTACCTTGCTCAGGATCATACTTTCCAGATATATCCACTTCCCTGCAAATTTCAAGTTTGTTTCTTTTTTTCAGCAGAACGCTATTGTTTAAATATACCATAATATTTTCTCCTGTGATCACATAAATCTTTTATCACAAAATATTTTAAAAAGAGGTAGACACATGTGCAAAAGAGGGCAATTATACATTCAACTTTGTATCAATATACATATTATCCCAATCAAACATATAGATTAATTTTCCATTTAGATACAAGCATCTGTGCCACGGCAATTCATTTTTCATTCATCCTTTGGTTAATAGTTGTTTGCAGGTAGATAAAATGATCTCCTATTTATTCTCTTTTTCTTCTTTCTTCTTTTTTGAAAGAAGTTCCTACATCTATAATATTATTCTATCCTCTACCCAAGATTAACTTATAACCATCCTATCAAAATGATACTTGTTCACAACCCTCCCTCGGATGACAGACTTATCGGGAAAAGGACATAGTTTCATTAGGTGCTTCATGCTGACTTGTGGGCGATGGTATCTCTGTGGGGTCCTGTAAGACTAAAACAATGGTTAAGTCCTAATGAAGTAACTATAAAACATGTATGACCATTCTCATAGTACTGAGTAAGTACATCTGAAATTCTTGTTAAACACATGATATGAAACTATCTTAAAACTGTCCTGAATGGTAGGTTCCTTCTTTCCCTGTCTCAAGGGTCTTTTTTTTTTCTTTTTACAGTGGGGCCCCATCTTCCTTCTGAATGTTTTAGAGAGTGCTGGTAGGAGAAATTGTGTTTTATAGTGGAGAGTCCAATATATACTATCAAGTGAAGATATTGAGCCTCCAGGAACATCATTGGCTGCTGCACTTCCTGGCCTCAAACTCATGATCCTCCTGCCTCTGCCTCTGCCTCTGCCTCTGCCTCTGCCTCTGCCTCTGCCTCTGCCTCTGCCTCTGCCTCTGCCTCTGCCTCTGCCTCTGCCTCTGCCTCTGCCTCTGCCTCCTTCAGCAAATCCTACCAGTGTGTCCCACCACAATCGGCTGCAGCAGCCAGCTTACAGAACCCACATCTCTCAGATTCCTGCTCATGCCCTCACTGGCCCTGACAGGAGATCCATGTGGCCAAGAGCATGCCCGGAACCCAAAATAGCCCCCGCCAGTAAGGTGGCTGGAAGACCCTGCCGGGTTCCATGAAAACAGCAAACCACTTTGGGCGGCCAGATATTGTGGAAATTACCAGGCCACTATCTTTATATATTCAAGTAATATTTATTATTCTAAAGACACTTACAGTATAAAGGGTATTCAGAGGGGAAAAGAAAGAAGCAGTGCCCAGGAGAGTGCCACTGAGCAGTCTTTCCTATCCACACTACAGATCCAAAAGGGGTCAGACTCTTTCCAGTTGACCATGCCCTGCCCTGCTCCAGTTCCTTGACTTCATCGGAGTTTACCTGTGTAGCTTCTGATTTCCTGCTACAACTTGGAGGATTTTAATGACAGGTTCAACTATATTTAGGGTTATAGGTATGTTTAGGTATTTATTCTGATCTTGATTTAATTTTGGTAAATTATACCTGTCCAAAAAGCTGCCATTTTTTCTAGGTTTTCCAATTTTGTGAAGAATAGATTATCAAAGTATGACCTGAAAATTCTCAAGATTTACTGTGGGTCTGATGCTATGTAGCCTTTTCATTTCTGATATTATGGTTTGGATACTCTCTCTATGCCTTTTCATTAATTTGGATAAGGATTTATCTATCTTGTTGACTTTCTCAAGAAATCATCTCTTTGATTCATTGATTCTTTGTATTGTTCTTTTTGTTTCAATTATATTGATTTCAGCTCTAAGTTTGATTATTTCTTGCTGTCTACTCCTTCTAGGTTATTACTTCTAATTGTTCCAAGGCTTTCAGCTCTGCTGATAGTTCTCTAGTGTGGAATTTCCCTAGGATTTTCATATTACCATCTAGCGCTATGAATTTTCCTCTTAAGACTGCTTTTCTTGTATCCCACAAGTTTGGGTACATTGTCGATACATTTTCGTTAAATTATAGGAAGACTTTGATTTCACTCCTTTTTATTCTGCTTCAGAAAGTTTTTAGTTTTCTTTTTTTAATTATGAACAAAGTTATATTTTTCCCTCTGTATCCTTTTTCAAGATCTCTTCTCCCTCCAACCCATTGCAGTTACTCTCTCTTCCTCACACCTCTTTATCTCTTCCCCAGCAAGTGTAAAGGGTCCCAAGGTCCCAATATGGCTTAGTTATGCATCCCCTCCTGGTAGACCCATTTCTTCACCTCAAAATAAAGACTGGATCAGGTGTTCCTCTCGAGGGAGTGGGATCCAAGGTGCCATTCCAAGGTCTTTCAGATCACAATTCATTGTTTGTGGTTTGCAGCTTGAACATGCTTTGCTTTTTGCTTTTTGTTTGTTTGTTTGTAGTCCACTAATGAGTGAGTACATTCCCTGCTTATCATCCTGGGTTTGTGATACCTCACTCAAGAGGGTAGTCTCAAAATCCATCCATTTGTCTGCAAATTTTAGGATATCTTTTTTCTTACTGCTGAGTAGTACTCCTTTGTGTAGATGTAACACAATTTGTTAATCCATTCTTCAGTTGAGGAACATCTAGGTAGTTTCCAGGTTCTTGCTATTATGAACAATGCTGCTATAAACATAGTTGAACTAATGCCTTTGGAGTACTAATGTGTAACTTTAGGATAAATGATCAGTAGTGGTATTGCTGGATCCTTGGGGAGATTGATTCCCTGTTTTCTGAGAAACCACCATTCTGCATTCCAGAGTGGCTGAACAAGCTTACATTCTCACCAACAATGGAGGAGTGTTCCCCTTGCTCTGCAACCTCTCTAGCATAGACTGTCATCTGTGTCTTTTATCTTACCCTATCTGACAGGTGTAAGGTGATATCTCAAATTTGATATGATTTGCATTTCTTTGATGTATAAAGATGATGAGCACTTTTTGACATGCCTTTCAGACATTTGCAAATCCCTGCTGAGAATTCCCTTTTTAGTTCTAAACCCCATTTTTTGAATAGGATATTTAAGGATTTGGGCTGTAGTTTCTAGAGTTCTCTATATATTTTAGAGATCAGTCCTCTACCTCTTATCCTGTTGTTGAAAATCTTTTCCCATTCTGTACACTGTTGTGTTCTTTGATTCATGGTGTGGTGTCCTTGTCTTTACATAAGTTTCTCAATTTCAGGAGGTCCCACTTATTGATTGTTGTTCTTAGTGTCTGTGCTACTGGTGTTATATTAAAGAAGTGGTCAACTGTGACAATTCATTGAAGGGTATTTCCCACTTTGTTTTCTATTAAGTTCAGTGAGGCTGAGTTTATGTTGAGGTTTTTGATCCACATGGATTTGAATTTTGTGCAAGGTGACAGACTTTGATCTATTTGCATTTTTCTACACACTACCATCCAGCTATACCAATACCATTTGTTAAAGATACTATCTTTTTTCATTGATATTTTGGGCCTTTTTGTCAAAGATCAGATGTTCATAGGTGTTTGGGTTAATGCCTGGATCCTCAATTCTATTCCATTGGTCCACAAGTCTGTTTTTATGCCAGTACCAGGCTGTTTTTATTACTGTAGCTCTATAGTATAACTTGAAGTCGGAGATGATGATGCCTTCTGAGGTTCTTTTGTTGAGCAAAATTGTTTTGGTAATCCTGGCTTTCCTGTTATTTCAAATGAAGTTGAATATTTTTCATTCAAGGTCCATAAAATATTATGTTGGGATTTTGATGGACAGTGTATTGAATCTGTAGATTGCTACTGGGTGAATTGCCATTTTTACTATGTTGATCCTAACCATCCAGGAACATGGGAGAAGTTCCCATTTTTTGATATCCTCTTCAATTTCTTTCTTCAGTTATTTAATGTATTTTTCAAACATTATATCTGTCACTTTTTTGGTTATAGTTACTCAAAAGTATTTAATGCTATTTGCAACTATTATAAAGGGTAAAGTTTTCTTTACTTCTTTTTCAGCCCTTTTGTCTTTAGTGTATATGAGGGTGACTGATTTCTTTGAAGTAATCTTGTATCCTGCTACATTGCTGAAGGTGATTTTCATCTGTAGAGTGCCTTGCTAAAATTTTTTCAGTCACTTATGTATACAATCATATCATCTGCAAATAGAGATAGTTTCATTTCTTCTTTTTCAATTAATATCACCTTAATCTTCTTTTGTTCTTTAATTGCTTTAGCTAAAATATTGAGAACTATATTGAATAGATATTGGGAAGAGGACATCCTTGTCTTGTTCCTGATATTAGTGGGAATATTTTGAGTTTTTCTCCATTAAGTTTGATACTGGCTGTCAGCTTCTTGTAAATCGCCTTTATTATATTTAGGTATTCTCCCTGTATTCCTGATCCCTCCAGAACTTTTATCATAAAGGTGTTTTGGATTTTGTCAAAGACTTTTTCAGCATCTAAGAATATGATCATGTGGTTTTGTTCTTTTACTTTGTTTATATGATGGATAACATTTACGGTTTTTTGTATGTTAAACCAGCCCTGCATTTCTGGGATGAAGCCTACTTGGTAGTGGTGGATGATATTTTTTTATATATTGTTGTATATGTTTTGCCAAAAATTTGTTGAGAATTTTAGCATCAATATTCATGAGGGAAATTGGTCTGTAATTCCCCTTTTTTGTTGTGTCTTTGAGTGGCTTGGGGATTAGGGTAATTATGGCCTCATGAAAGAATTTGACAATATTCCTTCAGTTTCTAGTGTGTGAAATAGTTTGAGGAGCAATGGTAGTAATTCTTCTTTGAATGTCTGGTAGAATTCAGCACTGAAACCATCTGGACCAGGGCTTTTAATTTTAGGGAGGCTTTTAATGATATCTTCAATTTCCTTAAGGGTTATAGGCCTATTTAGGTGATTAATTTGTTCTTGATTTAATTTTATTAAATGGCACCTGTCCAGAAAGCTGTCCATTTCTTCTAGGTTTTCCATTTTTGTGGAATATAGATTTTCCAAGTAAGATCTGATAATTATCTGGATTTCCTAGGGGTCTGTTGTTATGTCTACCTTTTCATTTCTGATTTTGTTGTTTTGGACACTCTCTCACTGCTTTTTGATTAATTTGGATATGGGCTTCTCTATCTTATTAACTTTCTCAAAGAACCAACTCTTTGATTCATTGATTCTTTGTATTGTTCTTTTTGTTTCAATTGTATTGATTTCAGCTCTAAGTTTGATTATTTCCTGTCATCTATTCCTTCTAGGTGAGTTTGCTTCTAATTATTCTAAGATTTTCAGCTTAGTTGTTAGTTCTCTAGTGTGGGATTTTTCTAGGTTTTTCATATAGGCATCTAGCACTATAAATTTTCCTCTTAAGACTACTTTCATTGTGTCCCACAAGTTTGGGAACGTTGTGGATATATTTTTATTAAATTCTAGGAAGCCTTTGAATTCTTTCCTAATTTCTTCCTTGACCCAGAGGTGGTTCAGCTGAGTGATGTTTAGTTTCCATGAGATGGTAGGCTTTCTTTGATTTTTGATGTTGTTGAACTCTAACTTTAGGCCCTGGTTTTCAGATATGTTCCAAGGGATTATTTTCATTTTTTTGCATCAGTTGACATTTGCTTTATAACTAATTATGTGGTCAATTTTAGAGACAGTTCCTTGAGGAGCTGAGAAATATGTATAATCCTTTGCATTTGGGGGGAGCTACTGTAGATATCTATTAAATGCTTTTGCATCATAACCTCTGTTAAACTCCTTATTTCTCTGTTGAGTCTCTGTCTGGTTGACCTATCCAGGGGTGAAAGTGGGGTGTTGAATTTTCCCACTATTAGAGTGTGAGAATTGATGTGGGATTTGAGATTTAGCAGTGTTTCTTTTACATAGGTAGGTGCCCTTATGTTAGAAACATAAATATTCAGGATTGTAATCTCCTCTTGACCAATTTTTCCAGGGGTGAATAAGTAATAACCAACTTGGTCCCTTTTAATTGCTTTTAGCTTAAAGTCTACTTTCTTAGATATTAGAATGGCCATCCCAGCTTGTATCTTAGAACCATTTGACTGGAAAATCTTTTCCCAACCTTTTACTCTGAGCTTCTGTCTGTCTATGTGGTTGAGGTGTGTTTCTTGTAGGCAACAGAAGGATGACTTCTGTTGTTGTATCCATCTTGTTAGTGTGTTTCTTTTTATAGGTGAGTTGTGTCCATTGATATTAAGGGATATTAGTGACCACTGACTGATATTTCCTGTTATTTTTGGTGGTAAGTTGTTTGTATTTCCTTTCTCTGGGGTATTCTTCTATGGGATTGTTGATTGTTTGTGGCTTCATGTGTGTATCTGAGATTCTTAGGTTGGAGTTTTTCCTCTAATGCTTTTATAGTGCTAGATTAGTAAATAGGTATTGTTTCGGTCTGATTTGTCATGAAATATCTTGTTTACTCCATCTATGGTGATTGATAATTTTGCAGGGTATAGTATTCTAGTTTGGCAGCCATGCTCTTTTAGCATCTGTATAACTTCTGACCAAGCCCTTCTAGCTTTCATCATTTCCATTGAATAGTCAGGTGTTATTCTGATGGGTCTGCCTTTATATGTAACTTTACATGTAAGTTTTCTTTTGCTGCTCTTAAAATTTTTTCTTTGTTCTGTATGTTTTATGGCTTGATTATTATATAGTGTGTTGACTTTTTGGGGGTGTCATATCTATTTGGTGTTCTGCAAGCTTCTTGTATCTTTATAGGCATTTCCTTCTTCAAGTTAGGAAAGTTTTCTTCTATGATTTTATTGAATACATTATCGGTGCCTTTGAGCTGGTATTCTTCTCTTTCTTCTATTCCTATTATTCTCAAGTTAGGTCTTTTCATGGTGTCCTAGATTTCCTGAACATTTTGTGTTATGGCTGTTTTGGTTTTAGTATTTCTTATGATTGATATATCTATTTCAGTTACTGAGTCTTCCACTTCAGAGCTTCTCTTGTCCATATCTTGGTTATGTTTGTATCTGTGGTTCCAGCTTTTTTCTTCAAGTTTTCTATTTCCATCTTTGCCTCATTTTGTGCCTTTTTATTGCTTCTATTTCAGTTTTTAGTTTCTGGCATGTTTCTTTCATAGATTTGTTCATCTCTTCCATTTTTGTTTGTATTTTCTTCTATTTCTTTAAGGAAATATTTCATATCTTCTTTGAGTGCTTCAATGATCTTCATGAAGGTAATTTTTGGTGTTGCTTACTTTTGCTTTGGCCTTTTTGGAGTCTATCAATTTGCCATGCAGTTTGTGTTCTTTTAGTTTCAAAACCTTATACATACTAGCAGCATCTTTGAAAAGCACAAATACAAAGCCTCTTGATATTCCAGTGACTGGATCTATCTTAATTGTACAGTCTACAACTTCCCCAATTGAGGCAAATATTCAGTCAGATCTTCCTGGTTGTATCCCAGCTCAAGCCTCCAATAAACATTTTACCATCATCCTGCTGGTTCTTGCTTGCATTGAACTTGGATCCCTCTGCAAATAATGTTTTTTATATTACTTGATTTAAGTGTCTTAGACCCTCTATCTGTAAGACTTTCCTTTAACTTTTCTAGTTGAGCTAATAATATTTTTTAATTCAAATTTTATTTCACATTGAATCCTCTTTAATGTTTTCTGACTAAATTATGTTCTCAAGCCCTCAGTTTATTTAGTTTTGAAAAAATTAATTTAAAAATTATTGCCCTAAAATTTTTTCAAGGTATTTTTGATTTTTTATCAAATTAATTATAAATAGAAAAATAATAACTAAAATGGGTAGCAACTATTGGCCATTCCTCTCAATCAAGACTAATTTAGAAATAAAAGTTTTATTTTACTTTACCAGATAAATATAGGTTTTTTATGATAAACAGGTGGTAACTGCCACTTGTCATAGGATTTCTGAAGATGAACTCAGAAATATACAACTTACCATATAGTTATTTTTTAATTCCCATAGTTATTTATAAGTCCCAAATATGTTAGTGTATTTGGAAGATCTATGCTTAGCAGAGATCATAATTAATTTGTTCACATAGCTCCTCAGGAAGCTGTTAGAACTAGTAAATGTTAAAGAAAAAGCAATATAATATTGTTAGATCTAAGAAGATAGAAAACAAATTGGATATTAAAAGATTAATAGATATGTGGTATTACTGTATACTGTTTAGCTCATTCTCATAGCCTTTGAAGAAAAAAAATTGGCCCTTGGAATTTAACAGAGAATTGTTAATAATGCGTAATCATCTTTTTACTAAATTACAGCAACTATGTGAGCAATAGTTGTACTACATCATGTAATTTTGATAAATGTACTTAGTTATAAAGACACAAAAACTTCAGTAACCATATAAATAAAGTATAGATAATGTCAGATTTTAGAACTTATTTAAGAAATATTAAAAGACCTTAAATCTCAGTAAATTTTCTAAAAATATAATAATATGGTACATATTGACATTGCTTGTCTTTGGTAAAGAATTTCATACAAAACAATGTTTCTTCTTGATGTTGTGTATGTGACAATATATTCTTCATTTAAATTTGTTCTCTCAGACTATTTATCAAATTATCTAAAATTGTAAGTCTGAGTAGAGGCCAAAACAATAGATCACTCTGTATCAGAATAGTCTAAAAATATCTACAAGGCATCATGTTGAGTAATATAAAAAATATAGATTTCTTAATATCTTCACATTCACAAAATGAACATCAAAGAAGCAAAAACAAGTTTAGAAATTAAGTTAGCAATGAATAACCGTCCAGTAGACACAAGTCTAGAGATAACAATTTTAATGACAAATTCTCTCAGTACATATGCCATGGTAATGTATCAGTATAAAAAATAACATGTTGATTTGCATTAGACTCTTAATGGCTGCTGCAACAAAACTAAGAAAACATAGAAATACCCTGTGAACATCATAGAGGTATATTTCAGTGGAGATACATAGTTCAGTCGAGTTGACAATAAAAATTATTACAACATGCCAGAAGTAGAATGTGAAAAGAAAAAAAATCTGTTGATAATGATAAAACATGTTTTTGACAAATCAAATTAAAACAAATAAAAAATATCCTTAATCAGACTTTATGCTTTGAAATATAAACGTTGATAAATGTTCCTTATACCAGAAAAAATAACATCCATTGGCTATGAATAAGAACTCATATCTTTAACTATTTTCTTTAGAATGTAATTCAGTACATCAGAAGATATAATAAGAATGAATTTTAATATTGTGTACTACAAAATATTTAAAGCTTTAATTATAATAATTACTTTTTCTTCAAAATCATTTTTACAAATGCCCTCTTGACTTCTTTGTTCCTCATACTGTAAACTAGAGGGTTTAACATGGGGATGACCATAGTGTAGAACACAGACACAATTTTGTCATTCTCCATTGCATGTTTAGAGCTGGGCTGTAAATACATGAAGATAACAGTTCCATAGAAAATGAAAACTGCAGTGAAGTGGGAGGCACAGGTGGAAATAGCCTTCTGATGTCCTGCTTCTGAATGCATCTTTAAGATTGTTATGAAAATTATAATATAGGAAACTAATATTATTATAAGAGCTAAAAAGATATTGAAGCTGGCTAGACAAATAATAACCAACTCGTTAACAAGCCTGTTAGAGCAAGAGAGATCCATTACTGCTGGTGTATCACAGAAAAAATGATGGATCACATGAGACCTACAGAAGGACAGACTGAATGTATCTCCAGTAAAGATACATGCATTCATAAAGCCACAGACATAGCATCCTGCAATCAGCCATGTGCAAATTTCTGTAGTCATGGTGCTAGCATAATGTAGAGGCTTACATACTGCTGCATAGCGATCATAAGCCATTGAGGCTAACAAGTAATTCTCCACAGTTACAAATGCTGCAAAAAAGAACATTTGAGCAGCACAGTCATTGTAAGACATGATCTTGTCTCCTACTACTAGCCCAGCCATGACTTTGGGAGTGACAGCTGAAGAGTAACCAAGATCAACAAGGGAAAGATTACCCAGGAAAAAGTACATTGAAGTGTGGAGCCGAGAATCCAAAAGAATCAGAAGTAAAATTCCCAAGTTTCCCAACAAGGTGATGATGTAGATAATGAGAAAGGTGATAAAGAGGGGAAGCTGAAGGCCTGGGGCATTGGTGAGTCCTATGAGAAAGAACTGTGTCAATTCTGTCATGTTCCTCATCCTTTTCTTCTGACACCCTATGGATGCTCTCTGACAATTAGCAAGAAAAGTAATTTAATAATAATGAACATGAAATTCATAAGTATACATATAACATGTAGGCATTTGTTATGGTGACAACTTTTTTTAAAAAAGATTCTCTACAAAATACTGGACTTTAAATGCCAATTTAATATATTAGCTACATATATAGTCACATCCTATTAAATCTAAAGGGATTTGTTAAGGACTGCATTGAATTTAAAAGTAATGTCCATCTGTGTGCAAAATATTACACTATGAACCACCTTGTTCTAACTGGGATGTCCACATCAACCCTCTTCTCTCAGGGCTCAAGGAACTATATGGAAGAGGATGTGGAAATTTTGTAAGAGCTAGAGGAAATTGATGATCCCAAGAAAACAGTGTCTTTCAGATACAAGACTGATAAACCTATAATCTCATAGACAATACAAGAATGCATAATTTTAAGCCAGATGGGAAACAAACTGGAAGACAGAAAAATTAGACACAGGTTCCAAATTGTATCCAAGAAGCAATCTGTAAATGATACATGCTGGCAAAGATAAAAATCACATTTCCAAGTTTTACTAGGTGTATCAACCACACTCTAGAACAATTACCATGATAAGGAGTAGTTGGCCTATACAAAATAAATTCTATGGCTTTTATAGGATTTTGTTAATTTGCGAGTACATTTTTGCATCTGTTTTCCTTTTTGTTTGGTTTGTTTAGTTTTTATTTTGTGAGGTTTTTGAGAGGGATATGGAAACAGAGAAGACATAAATTTGGGGGTTAGAGATGAGTCTAGGAGAAGTTAAGGGGAGAAAGGTAAAATAATTGAATTAGAAAGGAACATATTTTGTCCATATGCAAATTAATTGTAAAAATTAAATAAATGAACAACAAATAAATATATTTTCAGAACACTTCTGAATATATCAATTTTATATTTGTCACCTAGAAAGAACTGATTTAAATAGTTTGACTGCATTTACTCTCCCTTAATGATATAAATTTAAAAAAAAAATGAAAACAATGTCTTACTCCGTTAAATCATCAGGGCCATTTTATCACTTAAACAATGGCAATATTTTCTTTAATATTTATAAGTTTTATGTTGTCTATTCTATTACCAACTATGATAATCAACATATTCTAAATATAAGCCATCAACTAAACTCTCAGTATCATACATCTCAGTTTATAATATTAGCTTTGCATATCACATCAGTACATTAATTAAATTATCTATGGTCAAAATGCCTATATTTACAACTCAGTTAGAACTTGATTTTTTGAATCTATGAATAATTTTTTTACTTTTCAATGAGTCACAGGTGGCACATCTGCCACTGGGTTGACATTATTAATAACATTTCTTGCTGTATAATCACTCTTACCAGTTATCTTCATGAAAAGTTATTCATCCACATCATGCAGTCTTAAATAAGTCTGCAGTGAAATGTACCATAAGTGTGATTTGAGGCACATGCTGTCTTAGTTGTATTTAATAAACTCTCAGTTCTCTGCAAAAAAATTTAGAAGAATGAGGATTAACATATATTACTGTCCAAGTTGATTTTCTGTCTTCTTCATAAGTAGTATCACAATTGCCATAGACAAAGTTAACAATTTAAAAGTATAAGAAACTAATGCTTATCTTTAAATTTAAAAGTATTCCAGTGTAATATTTATCTTTGTATATTTGTAATTTTTTTCTCACTGTTATTGAGACATCTAAAAATTTTCTGGTTAGAAAGCTTTCTGGTTAATTATTACCATGAAATAAAAAACATTGAACAACTAAGCATGGCATGAAGTTCATTACTTTAAAGCCATACATACTATAGAGTTGAATTTGTAATTCTCAATATCCTGTATGCAGATCAATATTATATAAACTTGGCAAGCTCTGGAGACTTCCCTTGGAGTCCACTTGCAGTTTCTGCACCTACATTATATAAAGGAAGCATTATATGACTCATGGGAATCACTTTTGTTATTTTTATGGGCACACATTATTTTGAATTACTATTATTAATTTATCTTGAAATTTAAAATTTGTAATTATGATCTTTATTTTATGCTCATTTGGGGACATTATATAACATATGTCAGGAAATAATTCTTAACAAATAGTTTTAATGCATATCTTACTTTTATAGAAAATTGATTCCTTTTTCACACAATACATCCTGACTACAGATTTTTTTTCTGTACTTTAAACCAGTGTGCAAAGTAATAGAATTTTATGGCAATTATATGGCCTTGATTTTGTTGTTTCACCTCCCTAATTTATTATTTTATCACCTTACACCAATTTATCCAGGTGTCCTTTCTTTTTCCAACAATTATCTTTTCTCAGAAAATATTTTGTCTTCTTTAACATTCACATTGATACTCTCTCACTTCAATCCTGGAAATAAAGTTTTACAATAATAGATAGATTCCTGTTTTTAAGGGATCTTAAAATATGAAATTTTAAATATGTCACAAAATTCAAATTTGTTTATGAAATAAACCTTTTCTAAGCTTGGTAAATGCAGATAAACATGCATGTGCATACACGCACAAACACACACACACACACACAAATAAAACACAAGAAAGTTAAATGTAGTATCACAGAACATCAAGAAACACACAGCTTTTTACAGCCATAGGAAAAGAATTTTTAGATAGGGTCATGGAGGATTATAAACAGTGAAAGATTTTGAAGATTTTTTTCAAAGCTTACTTCTTTGTTTATTATTCTTTTGTTGCTTGTCTACTCTGTTCTGTTGTTCCACCCTGATGTTTCCTTTTAACTACTTCCTGATGTCTTCATTCTACACATTTCCTGAAAACAGATAGAAAAGATTCTTGAGAACTGATACTGATGTATTTTTTCCTATTAAAATAAATCAGTGGTGCAATTATTTCAAGTAGATTTTTTTTCAAATTTCATAACTCTGCATGAATTTAGTTCCAAACCAATAATACCTTCTTTCTAAATCTCTGGCTTTCTAATATCTGTGCACACACACACACACACGCACACACACATACACCTACACACACACACACACACACACACACACACAAACACAAGCATACATTCACAAATGCACACCATAATCAATTACAACTTCTATTTTGTAATCCTGCAATGACAACAATTGATATGACCAAGAATATTAATGCGCAAGTGAGGTGTGACTCAATAGGTAAATAGCAACAAAAAATTCAAATAACCTCAAAAACTGTGATATCAAATTGTCAGTTTAGATAGTCTGTTTTGTTCCACCATAAACTGATGCCTACCCTTACTAAACGCACACATCCAACAAAGTAATAGGCTACTTTGCACAGAGCAATATGATCAGAACAAAATCTAGTTCTGTATTCTTGAATTCATGGAAACTAAACATCACCCAACTGAACCACTTCTGGGTCAAGGAAGAAATCAGAAAAGAAATCGAAGTCTTCATAGAATTTAATGAAAATGAATCCACAACGTACCCAAACTTATGGGACACAATGAAAGTAGTCTTAAGAGGAAAATTCACAGCACTAGATGCCTATATAAAAATACCTAGAGAAATCCCATACTAGAGAACTAACGGCACAGCTGAAAGCCTTAGAACAATTAGAAGCAAACTCACCCAGAAAGAGTAGATGGCAGGAAATAATCAAACTTAGAGCCTGAAATCAATAAAATTGAAACAAAAAGAACCATACAAAGAATCAATGAATCAAAGATTTGGTTCATTGAGAAAGTCAACAAGATATATAAACACTTATCCAAATTAACCAAAATGCAGAGAGAGAGTATCCAAATTAACAAAATCAGAAATGAAAAGGGGGATATAACAACAGATCCATAGGAAATCCAGAGAATTATCAGGTCATACTTTGAAAATCTACATTCCACAAACATGCAAAACCTAGAAGAAATGGACAGCTTTTTGGACAGTCCATGCACAGGAATATATTCTGATCCCACCCCTCAAGGTTCCACATACTACCATGCCAACTGACAGGTGCATATGCTGGGAGAACCTAGATACTTTTCCCTATGATTCCCTAGTAGTTATTCTTGATTTAGTGAGCTCCCCAGAGCTCCAGGCAGCCATCTATGTGTGTATTCTCATAATTTCTATCACCTTGTGCATACTGGTTCTCCTCCTCCACTATCAGTTTGATTAGGAGCTCACCCTAATGCTTAGCCATGAATTTCTACTTCCACCTCCATTCATTTTGTATTTGGTTCTGTGATAACGCTTAGGAGAGTTATTCATTTGATTATGGAGGAAGTCTTGTTTAGGCATCCCTCCATTATTGGATAGAGACCTAGCCAAAACACTCTATGGGTTCTTGGAGGTTTCACTAGCACCCACTCCCTTTCCAACCCCACATTGGTTTCCTGTATCAAGATATACATCTCTTTTTACTCCCTCTTTGTTGCTCCTCTCACTCAACCACTTCCTTCTCTCATGATTTGTTCTGATGTCTTCTTGGTTGCAACTCATTATGATCCCAATTTGATGAGGAGATCTCTATTTTCTCTTCCTAGGGGAACTCTGGATGTCTCTTTTGAGTTTCTTTGGATTCTAAGATGTTCAGGGGTTGTGGTTGGCAAATTGTGTTCTTTGGGGTTTTTTGTTTGTTTGTTTAAAATTTACTTATGAGTGAGTGCATCCCATGCCTATCTTTCTGGACTTGTAATATATTGCTCAGAAGGATATTCTCCCATGGTGATATGTTATAAATTTAACAAAACCAGTCTGGAATATCAGACTGAAGAAATTCACCCACAGTCAATCCAGGAGGGTCACACTTTTAGTCCCATTATTTGAGAGGCAGAGGTCATTCTGAGTCTCAATGAGTTTAAGGAATAACAGAGCAGTGGTAATTTACACCTTTAACCCCAACACAAGAAATACCAGGACTAGTGATTTATGTTTTAATCCCAGCAGATCTGAGTTTGAGGTCAGCCTGGTTTACAGAGGGATTTCCAGGCTCTCTTGGCAGGCTGTGATGCTGTCTTACCTTTAATCTCATAACTCACAGAGACAGAGATCTTTCTGTGTTTCTGTGAGTTCAAGGCTAACTACTAAATAGTAGTAGCCCACACTTATAATTTGAACCTAAATTGCTCCAACTGGGCAAAGAAGGTATTTAAGGCAGGCTAGGAAGACATATAGGGCATTAGAAGCAATGAGAAGCCAGACTGAAGGGGAGAAGATATCTGTGTGAGATTTGACAGTGCTGTTTCTCTCTTTGATATTTAAGCTTTTCCCTGATATCTGGCTTTAAGCTTGTTTTAATACAACCTGAATTCATTCAACATTCTCCAAATCTATTATTTGCTTGAAAATGTTAAAATACCGTTTATTTTTACTACTGAATAATAATCCATTGTATAGTTGTACAATACTTTGTTAATCCAATCTTTAGTTGAGGAACATATAGGTTGTTTCCAGGTTTGCGCTACTACAAATAATGCTAATATAAACATAGTTAAGCTAATACCTTTGGAGAAGGCATGTGCATCTTTTGGGTATATGCCCAATAGTGATACTGCTCGATCCTTGGGAAGATTGATTCCCAGTTTCCTGAAGAACCACCATATTGCATCCCAGAGTGGCTGTACAAGTTTCTACTCCCACCAAGAAAAGAAGAATGTTCCCCTTGCTCCACATCCTCTCCAGTGTAGACTATGATCTGTATTTTGGTCATAGCCATTCTGACAGGTATAAGGTGGTATCTCTAAATTGTTTTGATTTGCAATTCTCTGATGGCACAGATTTTGAGATATCTTTTAACTACCTTTCAGCCATTTGTAATTATTCTGTTGAGAATTCCCTTTTTAGTTTTGAACTCCATTGTCTATATGGGTTTAAGGTTTTGGGCCTCTAGTTTCTTGAGTTCTCTATACATTTTGGAGATCAGTCCTATGTCAGATGTAGTGTTGGTGAAGATCCTTCCCCATTCTTTAGGGTGTTAATTTGTCTTATTGACTGTGCCCTTTGCTTTGCAGAACCTTCTCAGGTTAAGGAGGACCTATTTATTTTTGTTCTTAGTGTCCATGCTACTGGTGTCATATGTAGGAAGTGGTTACCTGTGCTAATGTGTTGAGCGGTATTTCCCATTTTTTTTTATCAACTTCAATGTTGTGTTTATGTTAAGGTCTTTGATCCACTTAGATTTTAATTTTGTGCAGGGAGATAAGTTTGGATCAATTTGCATTCTTCTACATACTACTACCCAGTTATGCTAACACTATTGGTTGAGGATACTATCTTTTTTCCACTGAATATTTTTGTACTCTTTGTGTTCATTGGTGTGTGGGTTAATGTTGGAGTCTTCAATTCAATTTCATGATCCACAAGTTTGTTTTTATGTCAGTACCAGGTTGTTTTTATTACTGTATCTTTATAGTATAGCTTGAAGTCAGGAATGGTGATTCCTCCTAAAGTTTTTTAGGGAGCAGGATTAATTTGGCAATCTTGGGTTCTCTGTTATTTTATGTGAAGTTGAGTATTGTTCTTTCAAGGTTTGTAAAAAATCAAGTTGAAATTTTGATGAGGATTGCATTAAATCTTGTATATTGCTTTTGTATATTGCTTTTGGTAATATTTCCATTTTTAATATGTTAATACTACCTATTTAGAAGCATGGGAGATGTTTTTATTTTCTGATATCCTCTTAAATTTTCTTTTAAATAACTTACAGATTTTTCAAACAGGACTTCTACTTTTTTGTTTCGATTTATGCCAAGAAATTTACTGCTATTTGCAACTTATACAAAGGGTGATGTTTCCCTTATTTCTTTTTCAGCCCTTTTATCCCTAGTGTATAGGAGGGCTATCGAGTTTTTGAGTTAATCTTGTATACTATAATGTTGCTGAAGGTGTTTATCAACTGTAGAAGCTCCCTGCCAGAATTTTGAGGGTCACTTATTATACAATCATATCATCTGCATGTACAGATCGTGTAATTTTTTATTCCAATTTGTATCTCCTTAATCTTTTTTTTTGCTTTTTTATTGTCTTAGATAAAACATTAAGAACTATATTGAATAGATAATGAGAGAGCAGCCTTGTCTTGTTCCTGATTTTTGTGGGATTGCTTTACATTTCTTTCCATTTAGTTTGATGTTGGCTTGCTGTATATCACCTTTATTATAATTAGATATTTTCCCTGTATTCCTGATATTTCCCAGCCCTTTGTCATGATGAAGTGTTGGATTTTATCAAAGGCTTTTTTCAGCATCTAAGAAGATGATCATGTAGTTTTTACTTTCAGTTTATTTATATAATGAATGCCATTCACAAGGTTTTTTTGTATGTTGAACCATCCCTGTATCACTGGAACGAAGCCTAGCTGATAGTGGTTGATGATATTTTTGATATGTTGTTGGAGCTAGTTTTTAAGTATTTTGTTCAGTATTTTTGCAGCAATGTTCATGAGGGAAATTGGTCTGTAATTCTATTTCTTTGTTGCATCTTTGAGTGGCTTGGGTATCAGGGTGATTTTAGCCTCTTTTTATTTATTATTGTTATATGTATACAAGCATATACCCATGTGCTCAAATATAAATATATACAGCCTGCTGAGATTGTTAGAAGAAAAAAATGATGACAAACAAACAAAATCCTTAGAATGAGATTAACAAGAATGAAGGGGAATAAAATTTCACCATCCCTACAAGTGACAGAAGACTAATATCTAAAATATATAGAGAACTGAAGAACCTATAGTCCCAAACAGTAAATAACCCCAAAAAATTGGGGTTCAGAAAAAAAGGAAATTCTCAGCAGAAGAATCACAAATGGATGAAAGGTACTTGAAAAGATGCTCAACATATTTAGCCATCAGAGAAATGCAAATCAGAACCACTTTGAGATACCACCTTATACCAGTCAGAATGGTTAAGATCAAAACCACACATGACAGCTTATGTTGGAGAGGATGTGGAGCAAGGGGAACACTCCTCCATTGATGCTGAGAGTGTAAATTAGTTCTGACATACTGGAATGCAGTATGGCAGTTTCTCAGAAAAATGGGATTCACTCTCCTCCAGGAAGCAGCAATACCATTATTGAGCATATACCCTAAAGATGCACATTTGCACTCCAAATACATTAGCTCAACTATGTTCACAGCAGCATTATTTGTAATGGTATAAAAATAGACTTGTGGATTAATGGAACACAAGTGAGGATATGGGCATTAAACCAAAAATTTGAACACCTGATATTCGACAAAGAGGCCCAAAATATTCAATGGAAAAAAGATAGTATGTCAAACAAATGGTATTGGCTTAGCTGGAAGGCAGTGTGTAGACAAATGCAAATAGATCCAAGCCTGTCACCATGCACAAAACTCAAATCCAAGCCTGTCACCATGCACAAAACTAAAATCCAAACTCAACATAAACCCAGCCACTTTAAACTTGATAGAAAAGAAAGTGGGAAATACACTTCTTTGAATTGGCACAGGAGACCACTTCCTAAATATAACACCAGTGGCACAGATACTAAGACCAACAATCAATAAGTGGGATCTCCTGAAGCTAAAAAGCTTCTGTAAAGCCAAGGACACTGTCAATAGGACAAAATAACAGCCAATGACAGTTGGGAAAAGATTTTCACCAACCCTACAAGTGATAGAAGACCGATCTCTAAGGTATATAAAGAACTCAAGAATTTAGAGTCCAAAACCTTGAATAACCCTATCAAAAAATGGGGTTCAGATCTAAAAAGGGAATTCTCAGCAGAAGAATTATGAATAGATGAAAAGCACCTGAAAAAGTGCTCATCATCTTTAGCCATCAGAGAAATGCAAATCAAAACAACTTTGAGATACCATCTGACACCTGTTAGATTGACTAAGATAAAAGACACAGAGGACAGCCTATGCTGGAGAGGATACAGAGCAAAGGGAACACTCCTCCATTGTTGGTGGTAGTATAAGCTTGTTCAGCCACTTTGGAATGCAGTATGGCGGTTTCTCAGAAAATTGAGAATCAATCTCCCCAAGGACACAGCAATAGCACTTCTGGGTGTATACCCTAAAGAGACACAGTCACACTCCAAAGGCATTAGCTCAACTATGTTCATAGCAGCATTATTTGTAATAGCAAGAACCTGGAAACAACCTAGATGTCCCTCAACTGAAGAATGGATTAACAAACTGTGGTACATCTACACAATGGAGTACTACTCAGCAGTAAGAAAAAATGGTATCCTAAAATTCTTAGGCAAATGGATGGATTTGGAGAATATCCTCCTGAGCAAGGTATTACAATCTCAGAAAGATAATCAGGGGGTGTACTCACTCATTAGTGGACTCCAAACAAACAAACAAACAAGTAAAAAGCAAAACATGCCCAAGCTGCAAACCACAACCACTGAACAGTTTAGGATCAGAAATACCCTGGACTGACTCCTTGGATCCCACTCCCCCTGGAGGAACACCAGACTCATTCTTGAGGGAGGGGATAGGAAACTGGGTGTGCCAGGAGTGGAGGCTGAACTAAGAAATATTGGGGCAGTGGGACCATGGGACTGCCTGCTGCCTGCCCAGGGATGGGATGGGGATTTGTGGAGAAGAAAGAATGTGGTGGGAGGGGGAAGGGACCTTGAATAAGGATATACAAAGTTAGAAAGTGTGACTTCTTTGTTAATAATAATAATAATAATAATAATAATAAAAGAAATTTGAAAAAAAAGACTGTCACACAGGACATGTTAAACTACCCCACCCTGTGTTCATATTATATATTACAGCCATTGGAAATAATTTGTGTGCAGTTTCAATAATCTATAATTTACCATCATATAAATGATATCTTGTGGGGACCAAGTGATGTCTGCAGAGTCCCAGCGCACTCTGGAGCAAGGGCAGATAAACTCTGCCTTTCACCATACCCACAGCTCCAGCTGAGGGAATTTGCACGGCTACTCACCACCACCTCAAACTGAGCGAACTAACAACGACAGGGGTCCCTGAAGGACAGACTCAGACCCTGACCAGAGAGGTGACAGGAGGCACACAAGCCCAAGTGTCAAAACTGACCAGGAGCCATCTAATCGTGAACCACTGAAGCCATGGACAAACATCG
The DNA here is from genome assembly GCA_004025045.1 of Sigmodon hispidus. NCBI lineage: Eukaryota > Metazoa > Chordata > Mammalia > Rodentia > Cricetidae > Sigmodon > Sigmodon hispidus. The sequence continues at coordinate 80,197 of PVIH01005252.1, forward strand.
GTGCAAAAAATTACATAATAATACAAAGAACAAAATGGTAACTCCAGAAGAGAGTGGCAATCTTACAAATACAAGACCTGAACTGAGCAATGAAGAGGAAACAGAAGGAAGCAACACCAAAAATTCTTTTTGGATGATCATCAAAGCTCTCAAAGAAGACATAAAAAAAGCCTTAAAGAAATAGAAGAAAATACAAACAAAAAATAGAAGAGATGAACAAATCTATGAAAGAAACATGCCAGAAACTAAAAGCTGAAATAAAAGCTGAAATAGAAGCAATAAAAAAGGCACAAAATGAGGCAAAGATAGAAATAGAAAACCTGAAGAAAAAAGCTGGAACCACAGATACAAGCATAACAAACAAAGTTCCAGAGATGGAAGATAGAATCTCTGAAGTGGAAGACTCAGTAGTTCAAATAGATATATCAGTCAAAGAAAATAGTAAAAATAAAAAAGTCATAATGCAAAATGTTCAGGAAATCTGGGACACCATGAAAAGACCTAATTTGAGAATAATAGGAATAGAAGAAGGAGAAGAATACCAGCTCAAAGGCACAGATAATGTTTTCAATAAAATCATAGAGGAAAACTTCCCTAACCTGAAGGAGGAAATGCCTATAAAGATACAAGAAGCTTACAGAACACCAAATAAATATGATCCCAAAAAAAGTCAGTGCGCCACATTATAATCAACCCACAAAACATACAGAACAAAGAAAAAATTTTAAGAGCTGCAAAAGAAAAGGGCCAACTCACATATAAAGACAGACCCATCAGAATAACGCCTGACTATTCAATGGAAGCGATGAAAGCTAGAAGAGCTTGGTCAGAAGTTATACAGATGCTAAAACAGCATGGCTGCCAAACTAGAATACTATACCTGCAAAATTATCAATCACCATAGAAGGAGTAAACAAGGTATTTCAGGACAAAGTCAAACTGAAAGAATATCTATCTACCAATCCAGCACTACAGAGAGTATTAGAGGGAAAACTCCAACCTAAGGACCCCAGCTACACCCACGAAATCACAAACAATCAATAAGTCCACAGAAGAATACCCTAGAGAAAGGAAATATAAACAAGTTGCCACCAAAAATGGCAGGAAATATAAATCAATGGTCACTAATTTCCCTTAATATCAATGGTCTCAACTCTCCTATAAAATGTCACACACTAACAAAATGGATACAACAACAGAAGCCATCCTTCTGTTGCCTACAAGAAACACACATCAACTGCAAAGACAGACACAGGCTTAGAATAAAGGGTTGGGAAAAGATTTTCCAGTCAAACAGTCCTAAGAAACAAGCAGGGGTTACAATCCTAATATCTAACAAAGTAGAATTTAAGCTAAAAGCAATTGAAAGGGACCAAGATGGTCACTGCTTATTCATCACAGGAAAAATTGGTCAAGAGGAGATTTCAATCTTAAATATTTATGCCCCTAATATAGGGGCACCTACTTATGTAAAAGGAACACTGCTAAAGCTCGAATCCCACATCAATTCTTATACTCTAATAGTGGGAGACTTGAATACCCCAGTTTCAACCCTGGATAGATCAACCATACAGAGCATCAACAGAGAAATAAGGAGTCTGAAAGAGTTTATGATGCAAATGGATTTCATAGATATCTACAGAACCTTCACCCAAAGGCAAAGGAATATACATATTTCTCAGTTCCTCATTGAACTTTCTTCAAAATTGACCACATAATTAGTCATAAAGCAAATATCAACAAATACAAAAAATGAAAATAATCCCTTGTAACAGGGCTGCTTTAACATACAAAAAACTGTAAATGTTATTCATCATATAAACAAACTAAAGGAACAAAACTGCATGATCATATCCTTAGATGCTGGAAAAGCCTTTGATAAAATCCAACATTCCTTTATGATTAAAGCCCTGGAGAGATCAGGAATACAGGGAGAATACCTAAATATAATAGAGGCGATTTACAAGAAGTCAACATCCAGTATCAAACTTAATGGAGAAAAACTCAAAGCAATCCCATTAAAATCAGGAACTAGACAAGGAACTTTCTGTCCCCTTATCTATTCAATATATTTCTTGAAGTTTTAGCTAAAGCAATAAGGGAATGAAATAGATTAAGGGGATACAAATTGGAAAAGAAGAAGTGAAACTATCTCTATTTGCAGATGATATGATTGTATAAATAATTGACCAACAAAATTCTTCCAAGGAACTGCTACAGCTGATAAACACCTTCAGCAATGTAGCAGGATACAAGATTAACTCAAAGAAATCAGTAGTCCTTCTATACACTAAAGATTAAGAGCTGAAAAAGAAATAAGGGAAACATTACCCTTCATATTAGCTGCAAATAGTATTAAATACCTTGTAGTAACTATAACCAAAGAAGTAACATACCTACTTGACAAAAATTTTAAATCATTGAAGAAAGAAATTGAAGAGAATATCAGAAAATGGAAAGCTCTCCCATGTTCCTGGATTGGTATGATCAACATGGTAAAAATGGCAATTCTACCAAAGGCAATCTACAGATTCAATGCACTGACCATCAAAATCCCAACACAATATCTTTTTGGACCTTGAAAGAACAATACTCAATTTCATTTGGAATAACAGCAGAGCCAGGATTGCCAAAACAATTTTACTCAACAAAAGAACCTCAGGAAGTATCACCATCCCTGATTTCAAGCTATACTATAGAGCTACAGTAATAAAAACAGCCTGGTACTGGCATGAAAACAGACTTGTGGACAAATGGAATAGAACTGAGGATCCAGACATTAACCCTAAAACCTATGAATACCTGATCTTTGACAAAGAGACCCAAAACATTCAATGGAAAAAAAGATAGTATATTTAACAAATGGTGTTGGCATAGCTGGATGGAAGTGTGTAGAAAATGTAAATAGATCCAAACCTGTCACCCTGCACAAAACTCAAATCCAAGTGGATCAAAGACCTCAACTTAAACCCAACCACTTTGAACTTGATAGAAAAGAAAGTGGGAAATACACTTCTACAAATTGGCACAGGCAAACACTTCCTAAATATAACATCAGTGGCACAGACACTAAGACCAACAATCAATAAGTGGGATCTCCTGAAGCTGGGAAGCTTCTGCAAAGCCAAGGACACTGTCAATAGGACAAAACGCCAGCCTACAGAATGAGAAAAGATTTTCACCAACCCTACAAGTGATAGAAGACTGATCTCTAAGGTATATAAAGAGCTCAAGAATTTAGATCCCAAAACCTTGAATAACCCTATCAAAAAATGAGGTACAGATCTAAAAAGGGAATTCTCAGCAGAAGAACTATGAATGGCTGAAAGGCACCTGAAAAAGTGCTCTTCATCTTTAGCCATCAGAGAAATGCAAATCAAAACAACTTTGAGATACCACCTAACATCTGTTAGATTGACTAAGATAAAAGGCACAGATGACAGCCTATGTTGGAGAGGATGTGGAACAAGGGAAACACTCCTCCATTGTTGGTGAGAGTGTAACCTTGTTCAGCCACTTTGGAATGCAATATGGCGGTTTCTCAGAAAATTGAGAATCAATCTCCCCAAGGACCCAGCAATACCACTTCTGGGTGTATACCCTAAACAGGCACATTCACACTCTAAATGTATTAGCTCAACTATGTTCATAGCAGCATTATTTGTAATAGCAAGAACCTGGAAACAATCTAAATGTCCCTCAACTGAAGAATGGGTTAACAAACTGTGGTACATCTACACAATGGAATACTACTCATCAGTAAGAAAAAATGATATCCTCAAATTTGCAGGCAAATGGATATATTTGGAGAATATCCTCCTGAGCGAGGCATCACAATCTCAGAGAGATAAACAGAGGATGCACTCACTCATTAGTGGTCTCTAAACAAACAAACAAAAAAAGCCAAACATTCCCAAGCTGCAAACCACAACCACTGAACAGCCTGGGATCAGAAGCACCCTGGACTGACCCTTTGAATCCCACTCCAACTATAGGAACACCTGACTTACTCTTGAGGGAGGATAGACAAAACTGGATTTGGCCAGGAGTGGAGACTAATACTATGGGGTCAGTGGGACCATAGGACTGTCTGCTGCCTGCCCAGGGAGGGGATGGGAAGTTGTGGAGAAGAAAAATGACCTGATGTGGTGGGAGGGGGAAGGGACCATGAATAAGGATATACAGGGATGGAAAAAAAAATTCAGTGGGAAAGATCAACACAAAGTAAATATATGTGTAGCAATCTTTAGAAAAAATGATATCTTGTTAAGTAATTCAAACGCAGATACATTAAAATTATTTAAGAAAAAAAAATTCTTAGTAGGTATTCCAAATTGTTTCTAAGAAAATACAAAAAGTAGATTTTATTAATTACTTAGGACATAAAATAGGTTCTCAAATCATTCAACCCCAAAGGTACAAAGGAGGAAATATAAATTGTAGATTCTTAATAAATTATAAAATTTGCTGGGAGATGTTACCTATATAGGGCCTACTCTTGGTTTTACAATGCAAGAAGAGTTTATTTTGTTTCAACCTTTAAAGGTGACAAGGACTTACTTAAATAGTCAAGAGACTGATGAGCTAGAGCTGCAAGATATTTGGCTTTCATGGAAAAAAATTACAGGATGCACATGGGGATCATTTGGATCTGGACCTTCATCACATCATGGCTTTTTTTTACCTTTTAAACATTCCCCTGTAGAGATTTTAATGCAGAGTAAAGATACTATCTTAAAATGAATATATTTATCATACAAACAGAGTACAAAAATTAAAGACATATATGGAAAAGTTTAACTTTATTCTAAGAGGAAAATTAAGACTTTATTAATTGACGTCAACAGACCTAATGGAAATTTTAGTATTTTTTACTAATGTTAAAATTTCCTCTTTATGGGCAGAAAAATGAACAATGGCTAAGAGTTTGCAATAATTTGGGTGAAGAGTTTAACAACAGATATCCAAAAAGCAAGAAACATCAATTCATAAAAAGAACCAACTGCACACTTTCTTACATTGTAGAGGAGACATCAATATTTGGAGCTTCTATATTCTATACTGATGCAAATAAATCAGGAAAGACTGGTTATAAATCAAATAAATTAAAGTTGTTTAAAGGACTTATGATTGTATTCAAAATTTAGAATTATATGCTATTCTCATGATCTTATTAGATTTTTCCATAATCTCTTATTATAGTTACAAATTTTCAATATGCAGAGTCATTTCACTCATTGAAACCACTGAACATATTTCTGATAAATGAAAATTAACCTCATTATTTATTAAATTATAGGCAATAGAAATAGGAATAAACTCATTATATATGCACACACACATATATATACATATATATATGTATATATATATATATATATCCCATAGGATCCCATACAGAACTACCAGGCTATCCTATACAGAACTAACAATGAAATTAATTTCTATGAGTACAAAATGTGCTTGAGAACACAGAATTTTATTGAAAAACAGAGCAATAATAGCAAGTGTTTGAAAACGGATCTATCCTTCTTTTGACAAGTCAATGAAATTATAAGAAAATGTCTTACTTACTTGTTCCTTGTATAACTAAACTATTTTAGCCAGTCAATCATTTATAGATTTCTTTAATCACTTACGAATGTTGGTTATAAAATGTTATTGATAATGGTCAGGGAAAAAGCTGAACAAAGCTGATTAAATTCAATGATTTTGTTCTAAAAAAGGGGAGTGTTATAAATGCTATAAAAGGGTAAATTATTAAACTTAATTTTAAACCAAAATAACAGCTACTAATTTTAAGCATTTTACATTGGCATGCATTTTTATGCATTGATGCAACTTTGAGTTACTTTTTATACTGTATATGTTATAGAAATAAAGGAATAAAATGTACTGCCAGGAGCTATAAAATATACAACAGAGGACAACTAATATTCAACAAAGTCAACCAACCAATGAGATGAATAAGTCTTTAATGGAGACCCCCACTAGTTATGGACCTTGAAGGTCAAAGCCTATGAATACTGTTTGCTTCTTTCTGCAATTTTTCTCATGTGCTACTCCATTTCTTCTCCTCAGACAGCTACGGAGTTCTTTCCACAGCCTATTGGCAATATGACTTTTACTTATTGGGCATATTCCATCCTTTGGATTGACAGGAAGATAATTTATTTTTGTATTGTATAATTTTGTTGAATAAGATATAATTTTATAACCAGGATATTGTTTGGTGGTTTCAAGACAATAATATACAATTATCTGATTTAAAACCTCAGAAGTCAAACTAAACTAGTTGCCCCTGCAAATAAATTTATAATATAAACTATTGCACAGATTATATTTTGAATTTTAATAAAAACCTGGAGACAATTACTGAGGAAAAGCTAAAAGAAATCAGACAGAGGAACAACCCACAGCCAGTTCTCACCTAGCCAACTCCTCAGGACCAAAGAGATAGACCTACAAAGCCTCAGACTGAATATCTCTGAGTCCTCAGATGAAAGGGAAATGTTAAACTCATCTCTCTTTCTGCATTGTATCTCTTTCTCTGCCCAGCCATTTTACTTCTTGGCTCAAACTTCCTAGTGCTAGGATTAATGGTATGTGTTTTCCAAGTACTCACAACAGCGATGTGGGATCATAAGTACTGAGATTAAAAGTGTGTGTCACTTCTCCATGAGCTCTATGGCTAAATCTGTGGCTGTTTCTCCTCTGATTTTCAGGCAAACTTTATTACGTACTCAATATATCACCATAATGTACTTTCAGTTAAAATACACAAGGACAAATTCTCAGATAACTGATTGTTGAACCAAAATTGAGCACAAAGTAACTTTGGTCCCAATTCCCTAGTTGCTATTGTCTAGCTGATAACATTAAGACATAATTCCCAGGACAAAATTCTCGGCAATTAACTGCATAAATTTCTAATCTCAGTATTATAATAAGATTCAAAGTTCAGCCAACTAGCTCTTTATTATTTAGGCATTAACATTTACATGGGTGACAAAATAGCAATTAATTTGGGGTTGCATGCAGGATAAGAAAATATATCTTAAGATTTGGGATGTTTTTAATCTCATTCATCTAAAGTAAGTGACAATTACTCAGTGATAAATGCTTCTCATCTTTGCTTTATAGCCTGTACAGCAGTGAGCCTAGATGATAGCCAATATTGCCATGGTTACTGACTCCCAGTCATACCAGCTGCCTGGACATTAAAACAATTTGAGTTCAAGTGAAATTGTGTAATTTTACATGTGTTATCAGAATGGCTCTGCTTCTCGTCATTTACTTAAAAAAATATAATGTGCCCCTCAAATTAAGTCATATCTAAATACCTATCTATATCTATCTATCTATCTATCTATCTATCTATCTATCTATCTATCTATCTGTCTGTCTGTCTATCTATCTACACACAAACACACACACATACACAAAAAAAGAGGAGGAGGAAGAATTTTCAAGATGGAGTTATAAAGTTACTACCAGAATACTTGTATTCTTTTCCTAAAGACCTTCAGATAAAATAGTTTCCTGAAGCCTGTGCTACTTTAAAACATTATTTTAGAAAGTTTTATTTTTATTTAAAAGTATTTTTTATTTTACATACCAACCACAGTTCCCCTTCCCTCCACTCCTGCTACTAGCCCCCAGCTTCTCCCCATCCTACTCCTCATCCACTTCACAGAGAGGGTAAGGACTGCCACAGAAAGTCAATATAGTCCGCATATCGTTGGGGCAGGAATAAACACATCCACCATATGAAGGCTGAGCAAGGTATCCCTCTATATGGAATGGGCTCTAAAAAGCCAGATCATGCAGTAGAGATAAATCCTGGTCCCACTGCCAGAGGCCCCACAATCTGCCCAAGTCATACACTGTCATCCACATTCAGAGTGCCTATTCAGTCCCATGCAGGTTTCAAACTGTCAGTCCAGAGCCCATGAGCTCCCAGTAACTCAGTTATCTCTGTGGGTTTCCCCATCATGATCTCGACCACTTTGCTTATATAATGCCTCCTCAATCTCTTTGACTGGACTAGGAGTTCAGGCCAGAATTTTGTGCCTTTTTAAAGCTTTTGTCACTAAACTAGAAAGATGGCTCTGCCATTAAAGAATAGGCTCACAACCAAAAATATAAGACATTATTTTTATTACCATTGAGAAGTCCTAGGAACTAGTCTCTCAAGCTGTAATAAAGTAAATTATTGAATCTACTTTTAAACCAAAAAAGCAACTACTAGTTTTAAATATTTTACATTGACATGGATTTTTGTAAATTGATACAAATTTAAAGATATGCTTGTTAGAACATACTGTGCACATATTTATTTTTAGGTAAATTGAACAAAATATTATACATGTACAACTTACCTAATAATGTAATGTACATACTTTGTTCTTGAAAATTATTATTACAAACTGTTTAAGATAATAAAGAAATGCAGGTTAGTAGTTGTTCACCTCTTACATAAAAACTTGTCATGTTAGATATGTTTTCAGAATCAAACAGAGAAATATTTTAGACAACTTGTCTTCAAATACTTCTGATAGCTACAGAATATGTAATATAAAATGTTTAAAATAACATAAGTTTATTTTTATGATAATGAGACATGTATGTTGCTGGAAGCACAAATATACTGCAGATAAATGATGGGTATAAAATAAAACTTCAAACACTTTCTCTGTGTTGAAAATTAGCCACTGGGAAAAATATACCCCTGCCTCAACTGCTGACAGTATGCTGTCCAATTTGGACAAGCAGGACAGAAAATAATGTGACTGCTGAATAATGCCAAGACAAAGTGGGGCATTCCTTCAAAACTCTTGCTTCATAAAAACGTCTGTCAGATATTCTAGTCCTGAAGGCAAAATATAGATGCCGATCCCCCAATATTGCATAAGAACCTTGGGTGACTGTTCAGGTTGCCACCTGTTTTTGTTGTTTTTTATTTTGGAAGACATTTGCTTTGAAATTCTACTTGTTTAGGTAATTATATTCTTCTCAAGTCTCTGTTAGACTTAAAGACCAGATAGTTATAGTTTTCCTTGTTACAAGACTCAGAAAAGAAACTCACTAAAGAATTGTAAAGTATATATGGTTTGGAGACATTAAGACAGTATTGAGTTGGTAATGCAAGTTAAGATAGAAAGTAAATTACATATAAAAATTTAGATAACAGGATGGATAAAGCAGCATTTTTTTTAATTTGTGAAATGTTAATGGACTAGATATTGTTAATGTAATTATCTCTTGTATGTATTAGTGTTTATTTACTGCACTTACTATATATATATATATATATATATATATATATATATATATATATGGGTTTCTATGTTAGTTAAAACATTTCCTTTTTATTTTGACAAAGGGAATGATGTGTGATATTTTGTTTGTGTCCTGACAAAGAAAGCTTGTCTGAAAATCAGAAGGTGGACTTATCCTCTAGTTATCCATATAGGCAGGGCAGTGATAGTGTATACCTTTAGTGCTAGCACTTTGTGGCACATACCATTAACTCTAGCATTCATAAGGTGAAAAAGAAATATAAGGTCGGTGGAGAAAGAAATATAAGGTGGGTAGAAACAAAATTTCAGCCTTTTTGGTCTAAGGATACAGAGAGTTAAGATCTCACTAGTGGATATTTCATTGTGTCTCTGATCTTTCAGGTCTTTTCCTTGATATCTGACTGATACCAGCTTTAAAATACTGCTAGATTTTTTTCTAGGTTCCCTAATAAAACTAAAGCACATAATATTGCATATATGTTCACACAGATATTTATCAAGCAGAATAATTTTGAGAATAGTTTCAAGAGCTAATGGAATGTGTAAAACCACTAATGTATTCACTGAAGTATAATGGATAATAATAGCAAGTAGTTAATAAAGCAGTTTGAATTTAGCAGGATAAGAAAATGTAGAGTGAGTTTTCTAATTTAAATCTTAAAGCTCAAATATAAGTTCTAGTGAAAAGATATATATCTCAGTTAAAGGAGATGAGAAAGGAAAGAGATAAAAATCTATATGGGAAAAAAGAGGAGAAAAGAGAGAATTGAGGAGATGAAAATAAAATGAGAGATAAGAAGAAAATAGGAAAGAACCAGTTACAAAAATGGAGAGGAAGAACTGACCCTGTGTCTGATTTCTATTCTACTCAGTAGAGCCAATAATTCATGAAATGCTGGCCGCAGACATTAAGAAATTTTAATTATTATAAATCTTCTGCAAGTATAAGCTATTCTAGACAATATATTTCAGATATGAGCAGGTAGATGTCTTATGATTTACCCATGAAAATTTGAATTCAATATAATTAACAAATGATCTTAACTCCCTAAGAAGACATGTTCCATTTAAATCTGAAAAAATAATCCACATCCATTTATTTTTCATCATAGGATGCCCATGTGCACATTTCCTATTCACATCTTTAGTTCTGCACTTATGTGAATTTATATTCGTATGTTACTTCAAGATGCCTGAAAATGGAGTGAATTTATCAATATCCTGACTGAGGATTTATGCAAGCAACCCCTATGATATTTGACATTTTCATTCAGATATGTGATTATAGGCATAAGTTTTCTTACTTTATTTTGTTTGTTTGTTTTTTAAAACAATAATTCCTGAAACTTGCATAAAAGGTGTATTTTATATATAACTCTAAAACTAGGTAATATTAAAAAAGAATGAATCCAAGTATTATAAATCTTTAAAATCAAAGTTACAAAGATCATTTTGCCTCTAGAACAATTTTTGTTAATGCATTCTTCACTTCTTTGTTCCTCAGGCTGTAGACCAGAGGATTTAACATGGGGATGACCATGGTGTAAAAGACAGAGGCAATTTTGTCAGTGTCCATGGAATGGCTGGAGCTGGGTTGTACATACATAAAAATACTAGTTCCATAAAAAATAGACACTGCAGTGAAGTGGGAGGCACAGGTGGACACAGCCTTGTAATGTCCTGCAGCTGAGTGCATCTTCAGGATGGTGACAAAAATAAATGTGTAAGATATCCAAATAACTATGAAGGCAAAAAATATGTGGAAGCTCACTATATAGACAAGAATAAGCTCACTGACATGTCTGTTTGAACAAGAGAGAACCATGACTGCTGGTATATCACAGAAAAAGTGATGGACCACATTAGACTCACAGAAAGAGAGCTGGAATGTATCTCCAATATGGATGGAAGCATTTAGGAAACCAATGACATAAGAACCAATTATCAGCCATGTGCACACACTTGAAGTCATGGTGGTAGCATAGTGTAGGGGCTTACATACTGCTGCATAGCGATCATAGGCCATTGATGCCAAAAGGTAATTTTCCACAGTAATAAATGATGCAAAAAAGAACATCTGAGCAGCACAGTCATTGTAGGAAATGACCTTGTCACCTATAAGAAAACCAGCCATCACTTTTGGAGTGACTGCTGAAGAGTAACAAAAGTCCACCAAAGACAGGTTACCAAGGAAAAAATACATGGGAGTGTGGAGCCTAGAGTCCAGGACAATCAGAAAAATCATTCCAAGATTTCCCACCAGGGTGATGGTGTAGATAAGGAGGAAAATGATGAAGAGGGGAAGTTGAAGGTTCGGGTCATCCGTAAGCCCCAGCAAGAGGAAGTGTGTTACCTCAGTTCTGTTCTCCATCATGTTGTACAATCTCTGCAGTAATAAAAATATGGTAATATAATAAAGAAACAAAATGGCAACCAGAAGGTATGAAGACAGTATTACACTACCATTTTATCTATAAATTTTACCTCAAGAGTTTCCAAAAAATCTGTGAACTTAAAATCCAGATTTAGCTCAGCATCCACTCCAGGCAAGTCCAATTTCCTTAACCTAATATCAAGACTAGGCTATTTGTTCCTCTAGAGGGATGGGCTCAAAGGTACCAGTCCATGCACAGAAACAAAGTCTGAACCTTCCCTTTGAGGCTCCATATACTGCCCATGTCAGTGGACAATTGTCTATCCTTGGATGGCCTAGTGTCTTTTCCTGATGGTTCCCAGGTTGCTGTTCTTGATTCAGTGAACTCCCCAGAACTCCAGTTAACCATCACTGTGAGAATTCCTCATAGTTGCTATACCCTTGCTCATATAGAGTCTCTAGGGGGGAAGGGAGCTGGAACAAGGGGATACATGGATAAAAAGACTTCATTCTATGAAAGTAAATAAATAAAAATAAAATGAAATAAAATAACAAAAAAGATTTAATGTATTAAGTGCATACAAGTTTTCACAACATCAAATGTGAATCATTTTGTAAGTTTAATAATTTGTCAATTTGTAAACAGATATATAGATATATTAATATTTGATAAAAGTTATACTGTAGATTAATACATTTGACAGCTCATTTCTTCTAATTAGAGTTAAAGCTAAGACTTTCACATGCTTACCTCTCAAAATTTTTATAGATGCTTTGATTCTGCTCTCATAACTCCATCTCAACAATATCACATGTTATAATTTCTATAAATCAGTAGACACAAGAAAGTAAGTAATTTGTTCATACTAATATAATCCTTAGTTGTATGTAATCTTGTCTCAGTAACCATGTGAAAATTTATACAGGCTGAAAAAATCCTAAGAAGGTCTAAAGTATATTTAAGCTAAATGAAATTTAAACTTTAATTCAAAGTACCTAAATTGTTAAATAGTTTCACATGTTGTACAATATACTTTTAATTTGTGAATGTAAAACCAAGCTAATGGAATCTTGAACAATCTTTTAATGCTAAAATTGCCAGAAATTAATTTATGACTGTTATTTGACTTGTGTTCCTTTTCTGCACTTGATGTTGACTATTATTTTCTGCATAGCCATCCAGATCTACAGTTATAAACAGATATTAATGATGAGTTTAACTACTAATTTTATATTAAAATTTTTGTAGTTATCAAATGAAGGAAAACATGGGAAATTATGAGAGCAAGTTCAGCCAGCAAGGAAACTCTAAGTGATATATATTCCCAATTTTGTGTATCAGAGAACTCAAGTACTTTCTCCAGATGTCTGCCATTTATCTACTACCATTATACTTTCATTTGAAAATTGAAGTTTATAACTAAGACCTACTTGCTCTAAATATTACTAGAAAAATTATGGTTGTATATAAAAGCAAGGAAACCTTTAAATGTTTGTTACAAGTCACATAATCTTTCATGTTTCTATTAGGATGGGACAAATGACATCATGTTTTGATAAAGGTCAGTGCTGAAAATGCAGAACTTCATTTGTCATGAATGAAATGTTGATATTAACCTGCCCATTTATGCTTAGACATTCATGTCAGTGAGGATCTATACCCTCCAATATTTAGTTACCTTTACTCCAAGCATACAATTGTTGCTTCTATAATTTCTTTTTGTTGTTGTTTTTATTTTTAATTAAAAAGATTTTCCTATGTATACCATGCTTGCACTCCCTCCCCTTCCCAGGCCTTCCTAGTCCTCCCTCAGCCTCCCACCATCCCATCCTATATCTTTTCCCCAAAGAGGGCAAGCAATCTCACGGTGAGTCAGTTTAGTCTTGTGTATCTGAGCAATTTATTTGAAGTAAATTTCTTCCATTAAATTTATATTTTTGTTTGGGCAAAAGAGTCAATCACTCTTAATACTCAGTTTTCCTTTGTTACTTTCACATCACAATGTAATATTGTAGAGGCTTAGATTTGGAAAGATCTCACATTATCATCTGCATTTATTTCTCATACCAGTTGCATTGCCATATTACAACTTCTCAAAGAATGACTTGAACATTTCTAGTATAGTAACCATATGAAATTTTTTTAATTTAAATTATAGCATTTTCAATAAAAATAAGCCACAACTACCTTCCTAATTTTTAGCCTGTGAAAATTTTAGTTCATTAAGCTGTTCCTTAAAAATACTGTGTTGTGACTCTTACACATTGGATTTTGTGGGAGTAAAGTAGGTAGCATAGTTATTTTTCCTTTTTAGTAAGGAAAGTAAGTATTTGAGCTATTATGTGAAGTTTTAAAATTATAAAAGATGTATGAGAGCAAAATTAAAGCATCTACAAAAATTTGAAAGATAAACATGTGAAAATATTAGCTTTTGCTCTAAATAACAGAAATGAGTTTTCAAATGCATTCATCACTAATCATCAAATATTATGACTCAAAATTATTAATTAATCTAAGTTTGGGTTCTGTGTGTGTGTGTGTGTGTGTGTGTGTGTGTGTTTGTATGTGGTGTGTCTATTTGTGTCTATGTGGGGAATGGGTTAAAATCTTCAAGGAAATGAAAATATACTCTGAATAATATAGTTATTACATCATCAACCAGAATATAATTTCTCCCACTCTTATTTATATTTTATAAGACCCAGGACTTGTAAAATAAATTACTTAAGAAATTATGATAGACACTTTGGCATATATGCTCCAGTCTTACCTCAGTTTACTAATAAGTCTTTTGAAATCATATATTTCTACAACCCATAGTAAAGGTTCCCTATAACTGTTAAATGAATTTTACTTCAAATTTCATTATTTGTAGAAAATGTAAGTAGTATGCTACTTTAATAAAAGAGAAAAAATTCAATTTAGAAAGTGATTTTTAGGTAATAACATTAGCTATATTTTATTTAGTAAATACTATCAGATAATCTCTCAGAAAGGGGTAAAAATATTATAAGTTCTGTAATGCAGGAAAAAATTGTAGAAATAATAGAATCACAGGACAAATTTTGAATATATCTTATATTCTACTTATATCCTTGGAAGAATCACTTACCTTTCCATAATTTGAAAAGATACCTTACTTTTATCTCACAATTCATAAATTATGTCTGAAAATAAATAAAAGAGGGCTATGAAACATGTGAAAAAGTTATTATTGAAATGTACATATTTTTTCTCGTTGATTTCATCTCACACCAAGGATGAAGCCTGACAGCAATATATCTGGTCAAGAAAAAGTCTATTACATACTCATAATAATTAACATTCAGACAAATAAAGGATATCCAATGAAATATGGTATACAGTGCAGTTCTTATAAAACATATAAAGCTGAATCACTTGGGTAATACATAGAAAACAGAAATAATTACAATGTGTTAGAAATCTCTAGAGCTTTTTCTCCAGAGACTATATAACCCGTGAATCCACCCATCTTAAAGAAGAGGTCATTAACATGCCTGTGGGAATCAATAGAACTATTATCTCTTTAAAAAGTAAAATATATTTTTGCCTAAGTAAAAATATTAGAAAATGTCTCATAGTACATTAGAACATGAGCCATTTCTTCACCTATATAGGCTATCTGATATTTAAATAAGGTTAAATACATCTTTCTCCAATGATTCATTGAATCTTTATAATGAAAACTAAAATGATTTTCTTCTCTGAAACACATTGTCCCTAAATGTTATCTACACCCATCTGGCTGTGTTATAGCCCATTGAAACATTTTATTACAATTAATAACTATTCTCCAGGCTTTGTTGATGTCCCCTCCCCCTATGATCTGTAACCTTTTGTCACCAGTATTCAGTTCTCAACTTCTGTGAAATCCACATGAGTAAGTTCAGCCAGTAGCTTTTAGGATGGCTCATTGCACGTATACCAATGACCTCTAACTCCATCCATGTTGCTACAAATGATAATGTACATGCTTAGAAATGAATGTTGTTGCATAATGCTCACGTTTCATTCTTTTATGCTTTCATCAAATGATAGATGACCTGGATGTTTGCTTCCTAGCCATTCATTGTTTGTGAAGAGATAGTGAATTTTGAGTGTGATGTATCTTTTGCATACTGATTTTATTTTATCTGAATTGATATTAGAACTGGGAAGGCTGGATCAAACAAAATCATCAGTTGCTTTTTACTGAGTAATACATTTACCCCAAGAATTGAAAGCTTAATATTTTTATTATTCTCCTCTGAGAGTGTCATTGCCACTTTGACATTGCTGCTTTCAGATTATAGCTTTGTTGGAACAGAGCAGTCCTTAATAATAAGGTGCTTTTCTTGGATGCAACAGAGAGATGGATATTTTTTCAAATCCAGTCTGTTAGTCTCTATCATTTTATTGTCTAATTAAAAATACTAATATTGACAGAGTTATTAGTTATCCTTATTTATTAATATTGTCATTTTTTTGTTTTGGTTTGCATCCTCCCCCTTCTTTGATATGCTGATTTGGGACTATTTATTTCTTGTGTTTTCTTATATGTTGTTAAACTGTTCAAGCTGAAGTTTTTCTTATAGTTCCTTCTGAAAAACTAATCACTAATCACTATAAAAGGTTTAAATTTGCTTTTACTATGGAATGTTTTCTCTGTTGAGTGTAATTGAGAGTTTTCTTGGATCGAGCAGTCTGAGCTATCATCTTTGATATCTCAGAGTTTGTGAAACATCCATGCAGGCCCTTCTATGTTTCAGACTCTACATGGAAAAGTCAGAAGTTATTTTATTCTCCTACAATAATAATGCATGCACTCAATCTCTTCCTTTTACATTTAGTATCTTTTCTTGTTTATATGTTTATTTTTATTATTATATATCATGGATAATTTATTTTGTCATGTATTTTTAGTGTTCTCTATGTTTCTTAAGTGCCTCCATCTTTAGGCTGGAAATTTTTCTGTTAAATTTTGATTAAAATACTTTTTGTGCCTTTTAATTGGGTTGTTTCCCCTTCCTCCTTTTTCTTTTTTTTTAATTTAAGATTTTTTTATATATATCATGTATACTGTTCTCCTTCCCTCTCTTTCTCCTGTTCTCCCCATCATGCCTCGTTCAACACTTCAAAGGGGGTAAGGCCTCCCTTGATTAGTCAAGACATATTAGCTTATCATGTTATAGCAGGACCAAGCCCCTCCTTCCTGTTGCAATGCCAAGTAAGGTCTCCCACCATAGAGAGTGGTCCCATTGCTTGGGGCAACCAACATAGAGATCTAAACAACTGCACTCACTTTCAGAGGACCTAGTTTGGTCCTATGAAGGCGCTGTATCTGTCAGTTTCGACTCTGAGCTCCCACTAGCTTTGATATGCTGTATCTGTACTTTTCTCAATTGTACTCTTCATCCCTCTGCTCCTCTAGTCCCTCCTTCTTCTCTTCAACTGAATTCCAGAAGCTAGGCCAAGTACTTGGCTGTGGATATCTACATCTACTTCCATCACTCATTGTATGTAGATTATCTGATGACAATTAGGGTGGTCACCAATTGAAAAGCTAGGGAAAAGTTAGTTTAGACACCTTCTAAACTATGGAAGAAGTCTTTGCTGGGGACATCATTGTAGGTTCCTTTGTTTTTTCCTAGCACCTAGTTTCTCCCTAACCTCATGATGGCTCACTCTGCCAAGATATTTCTTTCATTGTTTTCTCTCCCCAGCCCTGCAAAACTCAGGCATCTAGAATGCTTATATTCCAACCTCCTATCCTCATTCCTCTACTCTCCTCCTTCCAGTTTACTTAGAAGATCTTAACCATTTTCCTCTCTTGCAGCTATTCATGTGTATCCCTCTTAAGTTCCTCTTCTGCACCTAGCTTCCGTGGGGTGTGGAACAGCTTATTCATCCTTTGCATTGCATCTAATATTCACGAATGAATATGTACATACCATGTTTGTCTTTCTATAATTAGGTTACCTCATTAAGGATAATTTTTCTAGTTCCATCCATTTGCCCACAAATTTTATGATATCATTGTATTTTACTTTTGAGTAATACTGCATTGTGTAAATGAAGCATATTTTCTGTTTTATTCTTTGTTGTATAAGGTTTCTGGGCTGGATGTTGTAGTCTAGCTCAGAGGTTTGTTCCCTCAGACCCCAGTTTCCCAGTCCCACAGAGACACAGAATGCCACAAACACTTCTATTATTTTTACACTGATTGACCTAAGGCCTGGGCATATAATTTGCTAACTCCTTCATCTAAACTAACCCATCTTGTTCAGCAGCGCTGGCTAAGTACCTTTTCTCAGATAGAAGGGCATCTAGGTTGTTTCTGGGTAATTATAAATTTTTAACAATTTAAAATTATTAAAATTAAAATACTGTTAGTAAAAGTAATGCTACTTTGTATTTTAAAAGAAATAACAGTGTGAAGAAATTAAATTTCATGTTTTCAAAACCAGATTTTACAGTGTTCATATAATGTTGAATGAAAAAAACTGACTACACAACTGTGCATCTTTTGAACTTCTACTATGCACAGTTTCACTGAGCTATGCCTCCATTCTCTTGTCTTTAACATCTCTTGTGTTTTGTTGTTGAGGCATAGCACAGACGTTTTATTTGGTATTCTAAATAATACAATACATTTTCAGTTGTTTTAGGTTGGGTTTTTGCTAGTGATTCTATTTAATCTTGTGATAAATCAAATTTTTATCTTATTTAACTGTTTTTCTGTGTTGTCATGGTCTTCATTAAGATATTTGTTTATATCTGTTTGAGATCATTGATCAAATTCATAATTGGTACTTTGAAGTCCTTGTTTTCTGCTTCAGCTATATTGCATTTTTCATAGTCTAAATCAATAATATTACTAGATTTTTATTTGACATTTTTATTTAAAATAATTTTTTTTACATACCAGGCAGTTTCTCCTTCCTTCCCTCTTCCCACCCACCCCCTTTCCCCAAGCCCATGCCACATCTACTCCTCAAAGAGGGAAAGTTCTTGAATCAAGTCAATGAAGTCTGGAATAACAAGTTTAGGCAAGAGCAAGCCTCGCCACCCCTGTATTAAGGCTGAGCAGTTCCAAAAGGTAAGTTCACTTAGTAGAGATATTTCCTGGTTGATCAACCAGAAGCAAAATCAACTACCCAAGCCACACAACCATCATCCACATTCATAGGATCTAGTTTAATCCCATGCAAGATTCTCAGCTGTTAGTTCAGAGTCATTGAGCATCCAAAAGCTCTGATCAGCTGTTCCAGTAGGTTTTCTCATGATAATCTTGACCTCTTTGCTCATATAATCTCTCCTCCCTCTCTTCAACTAGACTCTGCGAGCTTGACCAAGTGTTTAGCTGTGGATCTCTGTATCTGCTTTCATCATTGCTGAATAAAGTTTTTATGATAGCAATTAGGGTTTTTGCCAATTTTATTACAGGGGAAGGAGAGTTTAGGTACCCTCTTCACTATTGCTTGAATTCTTAGCTGGGATCATCCTTACAGATTCCCAGGAATTTCTGGAGGACCAGGTTTCTCCATAACCCCAAATTGTTTCTTCTGTCAAGATATGTATTTTATTTTTCTCTCCATTCCTTCCCCAATTCTAATCCTGCTCCTCCATGATCTTAACTTACCTCCCCTTACACTCTCCTATGGTTCAAATTAACTCAGAAGATCTAATCTATTTCTGCTTCTCTGGGGGATTTATGAATGACTCCCTTAAGGTCCTCCTTGTTATCGAGCTTATCTGGGGCTATGAATCATTGCCTGGATATCTTTTGATTTATATTTAATATCCAATTATAAGTGAGTACACACCAAGTTTAGATTTCTGGGTCTGGATGACCTCACTCAGGATGATTTTTCTAGTTCCATTTGCCTACAGATTTCAAGATGTCATTTCTACAGCTACATAATACTCCATTGTGTAAAGGCATCATTCTTTAAATTTATTTTTCAGTTGAGAAGCATCTAGATTGTCTCCACATCCTGGCTCTTAAAATAATGCTGCTATGAACATAGATGAGCAAATATCTGCATGGTATAAATATACATGCTTTGGCTATATACTTAAAAGTGGTATTGCTAGATTATGAGGTATATAGATTCCCAATTTTCTAAGAAACCTCCATACTGATTTCCAAACTGGCTTTACAAGTTTACACTGCCACCAGTGTTTCCCTTATTCCACATCCATCCAGCATAGTCTGTCATCTGTGATTTTGATCTTGGCCAATCTGACAGGTATAAGATGGTATATTAGAGTTGTTTTAATTTGCATTTCTCTGATAAATAAGTATGTTGAGCACTCCTTTAAGTGTCTTTGGGCCATTTGAGATTCTTCTGTTTGGAATTTTCTGTTTATATCTATAAGGAAGTAGTGGACAGATCTCTATCTTATTTTTAATTTTAGATGAATAGCTGTACCAAAAGTTTACTGATCAGTTTAGGTCTATGGGTGCACTTACTTTCTCATGCACTTATAAAATAATTATTCAAAGGCTCATATTAATTACAAACTGCTTGGCCTTTGACTCAAGCTCGTTATCAACTAGCTCTTAAAACTTAACTCAAGCCATTTCTATAAATTTATGTTTTGCCATGTGGGTATTGGCTTACCTATACTTTAACATTTCCCTTCTTCCACCACTGGATCATGTTTTTCCTTATCCTTGTTTGTATTTCCTACCTGCCTCTATGCTGCCTTTCCATAGGACAAAACACCTTCTTTATTAACCAATGCTAATAAGTCATATTCACAGCATACGAAATGATACCTCACCTCAAATGATTTTGAATTTCTCTGCATTTGGTTTGATGTTGGCTGTTGGCTTGCTGTATATTGACTTTATTACATTTAATTATGATTCTTATATTTTTAATCTTTTGAAGACCTTTGTCATGAAATGTGTTGAATTTCCTCAAAGGCTTTTTAAGTATCTAATGAAATGATGATGTGGAAATTTTCTTTTACTTTGTTTATATAGTAGATGAAATTGAGAAGTTTTCATACATAGAACCATTCTTGAATCTCTAGAATAAAGCCTACTCGATCATGGTGAATGATTTTTTTTTTTTTGATGTGCTCTTGAATTTGATTTGCTAGTATTTTATTAAATTTTTCACATCAATTTTTATGAGGGAAATTGACCTTTCTCTTTCTTTGTGTATCTGTGTGGTTTGGAGATCAGGGTTACTGTACCCTCATAAAAGCATTTTGGCAATGTTACTTTTGTTTTTATTATGTAGAACACTTTTTTAGTATTGGCATTTATACTTCCTTGAATACTAGTATAATTCTGCACTGAAACTATCTGGCCCTGAACTTATTTCTCTGTAAGACTGCATTTATTTCCTTAAGGGAAAGTCTATTTAGGTGGTTTATCTGTTCATAATTTAATTTTGGTAAGAAGTACATATTCAGAAAATAGTCCATTTCTTTTAGGTTCTGTAGTTTTTTAGATTATAGGTTTTTAAAGTATGGCCTAATGATTCTCTAAATTTTCTTGAGGTCTGTTATTATGTCCTTTTCATTTCAAATTTTGATAATTTTGATATTATTCTCTGCCTTTTGGTTAGTTTAGATAAGGGTTTGTCTATTTAATTTTTTCAAAGAACCAACTCTATGTTTTATTGATTCTTTGTCTTTTTTTCTTTGTTTCAATTTTATTATTTCAGCTCTGAGTTCACTATTTACTGCCACCTATTTATTGTGGGTAAGTTTGCTTCTTTTTGTCATATAGGTTTCAGGTGTGCTGTTAAATTTCTTGTGTGATATTACTACAAATTCTTTATGTACATACTTAGTATTATGATCTTTTCTCTTAGCACTGCTTTTATTGTAACCTGTAAGTTTGAGTACAATGTAGATTCTTTTTCATTAAGTTTTAGAAAGTTTAATTTTCTTAATTATTCCTTAACCCAAAGGAGGTTCAGTTAAGAATTGTTCAGTTTACATAAGTTTGTACACTTTTGTAGTTTGTGTTGTTGTTTGAACTTTAACTTTAGACCATAGTGAGATTCATAAAATACAAGGGGTATTACAATTTTTAAAAACTGTTTGTTGTAGAAAGTTTTTCCCGGCGCCCTTTTGGGCCTGGAGAATTTAGACCTAGTGCGCTGCGGTGTTTTTGGACCTGATCTGCGCATCGCTTTTGTTCCCCAAAGAAATGAATCAGACACTTATATTACTTCATACTGTTTGGCCCATGTCTCAAGCTCATTACTAGCTAGCTCTTTCATCTTAATTCAACCTATTTCCATTAATCTACCCACCACATGGCTAGGCCCGTGGCTCACCTGTGTTCCTTACATGCTTCTTCTTCCAGGGAAAGATGGAGACTTACTAACTCCACCCTTTACTACCTGCCTGCCCTCTGAGTCTCCACCCACTTCTACGGTGTTGTGCATAACAATTCCTTTATTTACATCATACAAAGAACATTTCCACCACAATTGTTTATATTTAATTTATAACAGAGCATTGTTCAATTTAGAAAAGACTCCATTGGGTGTTGAAAAGAAGGTATATTTGCTTCTGTTGGGTGTAATGTTCTTTATATATCTATTAAATCCGCTTGAGGCATAACATTAGTTAGATACCTTATTTCTCTGTTAATTTTCTTCTGGTAGACCTGTCTATTAGTGAGAGTGGGGTACTGATGTAACTCCTTATTGTGTGATGTTTGGTGTACAAATTAAGCTTTAGTAATGCTTTTTTTACATATGTGGGTGCCCTTGCATTGGAAGCATAAATGTTCATGATTGAAATTATCTTGATAAATTATTCCTGAGACAAATATGTAATCTTCTACCTGGTGTCTTTAAAGTGATTTCAATTAGGAAGTATAGTTTGTTAGATATTAGAATAGTTACACCATCTTGCTTGTTAATTCCATTTGATTGAAACATTTTTTCCCAATCCTTTACTTTGAGGTATTAGGTATTTTTCATCTTTAAAGTTGAGGAATAATTTTTTGTATGCAGCAGAAATATGGATCCTGCTTTTGTAACTATTGTGTTATACTGTGTTTTTTAATAAGAGGATTGAGTCCATTGATATTAAAGGATATTAATAACCAGTGTTAGTTAATTCCTGTTAGTTTCTATTATACTCTGTGTGTGTGTGTGTGTGTGTGTGTGTGTGTGTGTGTGTGTGTGTGTGTGTTTCTCTTCTTTGGTATTTTCTTCTGTGGAAATATTTATTGCTTCTGGTGTGGTGTATCTAACTTCCTTAGGTTGGAGTTTTCCTTCGAGTGCTTACAGTAGTGTTGGGTTCACGGATAGGTGATTGTTAAATGTGGTTTTATCATGTAATATCTTGTTTACTAAAATTAGAAATATCAATCCTCTCTATTCTAGTGAGATTATTTTTTTTTCTTTTCTAGTATTAGACATTTTATAAACAATAAAATCAATCTCTACATACTATTCTAAATTGCCATCTTCACAATCTTATCCAGATGGCAGCTACTATCTAAATAAAATTTTATAATTTGAGCAATGAAACAACTTCCTTCTGACACCAAACAGTGGGAGGTTGATGTCTTTGACTCTTTTACTTGCTCTTGAGACATTTTTTCTCCTATTTACATGACTCATTCAGACTTGAGAATTTGCACCTAGTTTTATGGCATCTTGATATGTGGTGTTTGGTTGATATCAATGGACAGCCTTTATTTTCTAAAAGGCAATGGACAAGCAATAGATGTGGGAGAAGTTGGAGGTCAGGGATATGATGCTCGGAAAAGTGGAGGTAGAAAATGCTACCATTGGGATAAATTATATGACAGAAAAATAAATAATACTTCTAAAGTAACTAGAAACCTAAGACAACATAGGCCATAAACCTAGAAAAAACCTGATATAATTATACTTCTAAAGGGATATAGCAATGAAGTAACATTCAATGATTCAGAATCAAGCCAGACAGATTTCCTACTTTGAGAAAGGGAAGAGGAAATACGATTCAATCCATAACCAAGTATCCATCTACAATTAAAATCTTCTTATAGAAGAAAACTCAGTTTTCCACAGTGCATTCTCACGACATTAGCTAACCTCAGGGTAGGTCTCATGCCCAAGTACTTGAACAATACAAAATTAACTTAATGGAGGTGTTTTGGTTTTTGGTTTATACATTTTTGTTTTGTTTCGTGTTTTGCTTTTCATTTCATTTTATTTTTGTTTAAACTTTTTTATTTTTCTTTTGCTTGTTTATTTAGATTTTACTTTTTGTGGATTTCAGTGGTTTTTTTTTTTAAGAGAGTAGGGGAGAAGGAGAAAGAAATAATAAAAAGTTGTATGAGAAGGGAGGTGGGGGGAATCTGAGAAAAATTTGTAGAAAAAAACATGAACTTGAATACTGAATTAACAATTTTCATTAAAAATTTATTACTTTTTATTATGTTATAAAGATTACAAAGGAAAATGCTTTTGGAAAGCAACATAACTACTCCATCACTGTCTACTTTAGGCCTCCTCATCTCAGGGTTTTCTTATAGCGTCCTGAGAAACATTATGACTTATTTTGTCTACATTTTATTAAACTATATTGCTTTCCAGATGGTTATGTTGGTTAGACTTCTTGAGCAAAAATTCAAAAGTCATCTAAGCTATTACACTGTTGTTTGTAATTGTGTGTATGAATATGTGAGAGAGAGGTATATAGGGGATATGTAAATAGAGCAGGAGTAAACTCAGTAGTGTGTCTGTGTGATTGTAAGTATGTATAAAAATAATAATTAAAAGTTAAAATGCTATGAATTAGAGAGGAATTTAGATAATATATAGAGCACTTTGAAGGGGACTAGACTAAAGCTTAAATGGTGTAAATACAATATGATTGCATGACTCTTTAAAATTGATTTAAGTGTGAAAATGGATACTTTTTCAAAAATAAGTATAAAAAATATTCAATGTCTACATACAATGGTGAGAGAAAATGGTATGTTTCTGTCTGTAATCAGAACAATTTATCATGTTAACATTTAAAAGTTAAGTAAGTTTTAAAGATTTATTTGGTTATCCAGGGAAGATTTGTGATGAAGATTGCCAATGGGATGGCTTGCTACATATTTGAGGATGATAAAGTTATTAAGCTGGTTTGTTAGTTATAGATCACTCTTTATATTATAAATGAGGACAATTCAATTAATTGTATCCTTAGAAAATAAATCTCAGACTCACTGGGTAAAAGAGAGTGTTCCAAGCAGCAACTTTTGAAATAATTGCATCTTCAACTCTTTTCAGTCACATCCAGTAACTTTATGTAATACAGAATGAAATAGAATAATCAGTTTTCAAGAATCTTTCTCTCCTGGCTGAAATTACCTATTATATGATTCATTTCCTAACAATAAATCTCTTTTCTCATATTTTCATATTATCTCTCTGTCTTCCTTTGTCATTGTCAGTCTATGTCTCTCTCTGTGTCAGAATATATGCACATACACAAATACTTACAATCTTACATGCACACACATAATACATGCATATGTATGCACATATCTAATTCATTATTTTTCTTTGGTAAAAGATGATTAATACAAGCTGTAACAATATTAATACATAAACGAGATAAGAACCATAAAATTTTTATAACAAGTAATCACAAATAAGGTATAAGGAAAGATTTAAAGAATAAAGTAGATAACACATATTGAAATCAAGAGTATGTCAGAAATGCTTGTCTTTATCATGATTTAAGTGAATTAAACTAAAATAAATCTAGAAAATCAATAGGTATACAATAAGTGCAATTGTACTTGTATTTTATACAGAAGAACTCTGTATATTCAAAGACAGTAAGAGTACAAAAAAGGAAAACCTAGTCCATGCTACAGTTTATTACTGGAATAAATGCACTGAGACAAACATCACTAGACAAGTAGATCATTAAATAATAGTAGAATATCAAACTAATGAGCATAAATACTGATTTAAAAACAGAAACTCAAATATGGAATCAATCATGAGCAGAATATTTCAGAATAATATAATAAAACAGAAGTTATAAAAAATTAGTATTCTATAACCTAAATCAGTTATAATCTGTGATTCCCAAAACAGAAGATGCTTCATTAGATGTAAACATTCCTGTAAAATAAAAAGGATATAAAAGGCTGGACATAACAGCACAAGTCTTTAATCCCAACTTTTTTGAGGCATGGGCAGGTATGTTTGTGTAAATTTTACTTCAAAGGCAGTTTAGTATACATAGTAAGCTTTAGGCCAGTCAGTGCTTCACAACAAAATACAGTCTTCACAAAATTTTATAATGCATGTCTTTATAATTTTCTGGAATTTCATTCATATCTGTTATAATGTTTGCCTTTCAATTTCTAGTTTTATTGAAGTAAGTCTTTTTTTTCTTTGTTTAATTTGCTTAAGAATTTGCCAATTGTGCTTAATCCTTAATAAATAATAAATAAATCAATAAATAAAGTTTAAAAAGAAGAAAAAACAAGCATATTTAGATACAACTAGTCTTAAAAATTATAAAAGATAGTGAGTATAGGAGACAAGCTTGTCAGCCACAATGCAAATGAAGTAGAACACAACTTAGAAAAAAATAAATATGCACATATATAAAGAGCATAGATTAATCAATGGTAAGACTGATAAAAAGAGAAATTATGAAATATTTTTAAACAAAAATCAAAAGGCATATCTAAATTTTTTTGGGAGGCAGCAAAGTTGATTAGTAATAAGAAATGAGAGACTATAATATGGATGTATATATGTGTGTGTTTGTGTGTGTATATATATGTGAGAAGAATGATACCATACAAAAAACTATTAAACCTTAAAGAAAAAATTGAGAAAAAATAAATATTAAAACTGAGTTAAATGTATAGAATAGGGAAAAATGGACAACTAGATTCTTGATTGTAATTGAAATAATGACTCTAAATGGTAAAATTTTATAGACTGGCTGTAAAAAAGGAAAAAAATCAGATAAACTAAAAATGATAAAATAAGATTAAGAAATAATTAAAAATATACCTATGATAGAATAACAATAACACTTTTATGAACAGCTAAATTTTGAAGAACACTAAAAAAACAGAAATTTCTCAAAATTGACAGTACTAAAACTGGCTGTGGAGTAAAATATAGTCAAAATACATCTATAAATAGCAGAGAAATTGAATAGGGTAATCTTTCTAAAAGACAGTCACAGGAATAAATATTTTCACATGTTAATTCTTTCTTTCTTTTTCAGTGACTTATTAATATTAACAAAGAAGTCACACTTTCTATCCTTGTATATCCCAAGGAGGTCCCAAGATCCTACTGTCCCAACATTGCTTAGTTCAGCCTCCACTCCTGGCAGATCTAGTTTTCTCCCTCCAACCTCAAGACTGAGTCAGGTGTTCCTCTAGGGGGAGTGGGATCCAAGGTGTCAGTCCAAGGGCTACACAATGGAGTACTACTCAGCAGTAAGAATAAATGACATAATAAAATTTGCAGGCAAATGGATGGATTTGGAGAATATACTCCTGAGCGAGGTATCACAAACCTAGAAAGATAAACAGGAGATGTACTCACTCATTAGTGGACTCTAAACAAACAAACAAGCAAACAAACAAGCAAACAAGCAAAAAGCCAAGCATGTCCAAGCTGCAAACCACAACCACTGAACAGCTTGGGAGGAGAAACACCCTGGACTGACACCTTGGATCCCACTCCCCCTAGAGGAACACCTGACTCACTCTTGAGGGAGGGGGGAGAAAACTGGAGCTGCCAGGAGTGGAGGCTGAGCTAAGCGATATTGGGACAGCAGGACCTTGGGACTTCCTGCCACCTGCCCAGAGAGGGGATGGGGAGTTGTGGAGAAGAGAGAATGACCTGATGTGGTGGGAGGGGGAAGGGACCTTGAATAAGGATATACATGATAGAAAGTGTGACTTCTTTGTTCATAACAATAAAATAAAAAAAAGTGACAATAGCATAAGCTGGAGTTAGCTCATTAGGTGGAATCTACATTAACTGAAGGCTGTTTTCTTTCTAATCCAATGGTAACAGGATTTGGCTGGTAAACAGTAAAGCTAAATGTTCCTCTAGTGAAAAAAATAAATATTAAAACGATTTTTATTAATTATGAATAAAACTTTTCTGCATCATTGTTGAACTTGTCACTGTGATATGAAAATCTCACTGTCCATTATTTACTTAGAATATAATGAGGAGCTCAGTAAAATTAATCCAGATATTCTGTACCTTTACGATAAAAATAATCAAAAAATTATTTGGCTTCCAAAGCCATCTTTTTGAGTGCACTCATAACTTC
Source organism: Sigmodon hispidus (assembly GCA_004025045.1). NCBI lineage: Eukaryota > Metazoa > Chordata > Mammalia > Rodentia > Cricetidae > Sigmodon > Sigmodon hispidus. The sequence continues at coordinate 108,176 of PVIH01005252.1, forward strand.
CTTGTTCCTTAGGCTGTAGACCATAGGATTCAACATAGGGATGACCATAGTGTAAAAAACAGATGCAATTTTGTCAGTATCCATAGAATGACTAGAGCTGGGCTGTAAATACATGAAAATAAGAGTGCCATAGAAAATTGAGACTGATGTGAAGTGGGAGGTACAGGTGGATATAGCCTTGTGATAACTTCTATCTGAGTGCATCTTTAGGATGGTAATAAAAATAAACATGTAGGATATAAAAATTACCACAACTGCAAGAAAGATATTGAAGCTGGCTAAATATATGAGAATAAGCTCATTCACATATCTATCAGAGCAAGAGAGAACCATGATGGCTGGAACATCACAAAAAAAGTGATGGACCACATTGGGCCCACAGAAGGAGAGTACAAATGTATCTTGAGTATATATAGAACCATTCAAGAAACCATAGACATAGCAACTTATGACCAGCCATACACACACATTTGTAGTCATAGTGGTAGCATAGTGTAGGGGCTTACACACTGCTGCATAGCGATCATAGGCCATTGAGGCCAAGAGAAAATTTTCAACAGTACCAAAGGATCCAAAAAAGAAAATTTGAGAAGCACAAGCTCTGTAGGAGATGACCTTTTCTCTTAATAAAAACCCAGCCATGACTGTGGGAGTTACAGCTGATGAGTAACAAAAGTCCACTAGGGATAGGTTACCTAGGAAGAAGTACATAGGAGTGTGGAGCCGGGAGTCAAAGAAAATCAATAGGAACATCCCCAAGTTCCCCACCAGAGTGATGGTATAGATGAGGAGAAAGATGAGGAATAGGGGAATCTGCAAGTCTGGAGTATTGATGAGTCCAATGAGGATAAAATGTGTCACTTCTGTCCTGTTCTTCTCCATCAGTTTCATAGAACAGAATTAGATGATCTGCATCAATGAGAAGAAAACGACCTACTGATAAACAAATGGAACTAAAATTAAAAGATATAAGGCAATATGCACTCATGTTATATAAACAATTAGCAATTCAATGTAATCAAATAGAAAATTAAATTTGGTACACTAATTAGCCACAGGAAGATAAACTGTGAAATTTGAAGAATACTAATGATTCATCCATGTGTTTTAAAATGTTGTAACACATTGGTTGAAATGTAAACAACTTTATAACTTAATCAAAAATTTTATGGTTAATATTTATCTAGGAAGTTACTTATCTGAACCTCAGTAGAAGTTGATATTGTTGCCTTGTTATTCTTTTTATAATAAATATAGAAATCTGCGATATGATTTTTCTATCTTTTATCAACAATCTTAGGAGTTTTCTTATATTGTTGTGGATTATGAAGGATATGAACTAAGAAACTAAATTATTTTGCAAGTATTAATTATATTTCTGCCTTAGAGTAAAATGCATGCTAATGCAGTCCTAAGCTTAATTGTCTAAACTGAATTAATGTCTCACTGAATTTAAACCAATTTATTATTACCATATGTGTGTATACTTTGGAGTATATTTTAACAAATTTGTGATTGATTTTATGATAGCTTTTGTACTGTTTACAAGCACAATGTTACTGAAGAATAAATAAACCCTAAAACAAAATTCATGAGGGTGAAATGGTCTTTTTTGCATTATAAAAATATTATCAATGAACTAATGTATTTTAAATTATTAAGCAAAAATCACTTTATAAATATCTGTATATCTAAATTTGTCTGCAGAATGGTACAGACAGATATAGAAGGATTTGAAACTTGAATATAAATAACATACATTTATGAAGCACAGATGTGATAGGGTGAGCTGGAGTGGGAGCATGTTCATCATGCAAAATCAATTCTGAGTGAAAGAATGGCATACCATCAGAATTAGAAGATATAGAACCTAATTATTAGGAGAAATGCATAAAAGACTTCCTGTTTGACACTTCAGTATGTCTAGTCCTAACAGCACACTCTGAAAAAAAAAAAAAAGAAGAAGAAGAAGAAGCATACTGGATGCCAATCACAGGCTGATGCTTGCTATCATGCTGTAATTGTACAAAAAGAAATGGTCTTTATACTGGTTTGGTCAAAGTTGAAACATTTATAGAGTTTCATCTTTGGTGCAATTTTCAATGCCAGATTTCTCTCCCTGATTTACCTTTCTCTATACAGTAAGGCTGCACTAAGATTCCTGTGCATTCTCCTAGTTCTCATTCTTTTCTCACTCAGAGGATGAGTCTTGTTCCTGAAATGCCATGTAAACTATCCATTCTCAAATAGTCTTCCTTGAAATCATATTTTAGTTTTAGTTGAAAGATTCATTCATCATAAAACTCTTTTATACTCTGAGTTATTATTATTATGCCATCAGCAAATCATCAAGACAAATGGGTGAAAAGACCAAACATGGAGGCTAGTTCAGGTCACATATCTTTTATAATTAAAAGATCAATGATGATTTTAGATCTATTCTTTTATAACAATACTTTAAAAATTTAACAATTACATTTCTGGATCTGGAGATACTCTGTGGGTTAAAATTCAACTACTGGAAAGGCATGCATCTGATACCCGTTATTATATGTTTCTTACTGTATTTCTTATAAACTTTTAGGAACTTGAATTCATGACAATGACACATAAAAATACCATTATCATTCACCTTGGATACATGATTAATTTTAATGTGTGTTTAACAAAATGGTAAGCATTTCACATATGTATATGTGTCTATGTGAGGCAGGAGAAATTATGGTCTTTATTTTTTTCATAAGAGTTTTTTTTTTCAATAGGTTTTGGTATGTTTCTGGTGTTCTAAAGTAGTATAGCAAAAATAAAGAAAAACTCAAAAAGTGAGCTTGAACATCATCTATATCTACAGCTTTTAATCACATCTTCAAATTGTACAAACAAGCAGCAGAGAAGAACACCGGATTTTGCAGAAAAGCTAAAATTAAGTTCACAGCATGTTAAGTCACTGAGGACAAATGCATATGTTAAACAATAAACTTAATCACTGTTCCAGATGGATTTTTTGACTCTAATGAAAGATAAAAATGACTAACTATGATAAGTAAGCAACTAATCAATTAGGGACCCTTATATTTATTTTGGTTGTAAATTTGTTTTAAACAAGAGCATGTCACACAAAGTTCAGAAAATCTGCTTTGATGTGTACTTTTGTATTTGTTACCCAAATTCATCTGAGGTTTTGAAAAAAAAAACAACTGTAATCATATTTTTCTTTTTATAATAAGTACCTGCTCTTGTATAAATGACATGTCTCTATAACAAGACTTAAGAAATACAGAATCTTACCTGTTTGTTGAAGGAAAAATGTTAATGAAAGCTATTTTTCTTAAGCCACAAAAGCCATGGTGTAGTATCATATAAATTCTGTTAGAATAGCTTTCCCTCAGTTGGTAATCAGTGGGTTCTGGGTTCTAAAAGGCAATGAAAAACAATGGAAGAAATTATATAATGGTCAGTTTCAGAATCAACCATGAATTCTTAAGTCTTCTGAGAAATTTACTTAGGACTTGCTTATCTACAAAATGGAAGATTATAATTCTCGCATAATTGAGATTATAATCTATAAAGTAACAAATAGAAAACTATACACCATCTCACAGAGAGATTGTAATTTAAAACCTTCATCAGTGGAATTTCTTTTTTGTCTTTGAGTGTTTTTTCTCTACCATGGTTAAAAGCTTATAGTAAATCCTCAAGTCAGAAGCCTCGTGGATATGAACAAGGTTATTATCTACAACAAGGAATAATAATAGAGCATGACATACAATGAGCTCTTTTTAAAACAATGACATGTAGATTCTTTTTATGTAGATCACTAGAGACTTGTATACAGTTTACAAATTGTCGAAATTTCTCCTAAATAGTTACCAGTTCCTGATTTAACTTTCTAGAAAAGCAGAAATTAAATCAGCTATGGGGACAAAATTAATGATTTTAATTGCTCATGAGATTTTAAAAATTACAATGTAATTACATTATTGTCCCTTTCCTCCCTCTGAACCCTCCCATGGACCTCCTTTATCCTTCTAAAATTGTAGCTTCGTTTTAATTAATTGCTTTATAGATATAGGTAAATGCTTAAATATATATGCAAATGATTTCAGGGATGACTTTCTGGTATTGGATATGGGGATCACTATATTTCATGATATTTGTCTCTTTTTTCACATAACATTTTTATTAATTCTCTGGGAGTTTATGTAGCCCAATCACAATCTCATCATGGTCTTTCCATATATGCCCCCTCTTCTTACTGCCTCACCCTAAAGAAGTAGAAAATAAAAATAATAAAAAGACTACTTTATTTTATTATTTACTCTTTTTTAATCTTTGTAAAACAATGAGTTTAATTGGGGTTTCCTTTTTAATGAAGGATATGCTTGTTTATTTTTACATGAGAAATAAATCATGGGTAAATATTTAATAATGAATGGACTTAGTGCTTAGTGACTATCAAGTTTTTTTTAGAGATCTTGATATTTTGATATTTTGATTTTATATTTTTAAAACTAAGAATATTAACTTGCATAAATACATAGTATAAAATGGCAGAAATAAGTTTAGGGTCATTTCAGTAAATGTTGAAAAGTCCTTCTTCATCCTAGCCCAAAAATTATCAATCTATTTTTTTATGAAATACATCAGTAAAACTACATAGTTCAGTGGCAGAGCATTTGCTGAACCATCATTTCATATTTGGGAATGAGACCCACTTCATCTTGTTGGCTGACTTTTTTGATGTGTTTTTAGGTTTGGTTTATAAGTATGGTGTTCAGTATTTTTGTATCTATGTATATGAGAGAAATTGGTATGTAATATTCTTTCTTTCTCTAGCCTTTGTGTGGCTTTATTATTAGTAAGCCTGTGGTCAGATATAATAAATTTGACTATGTCCTTTTGTTTATTTTGCGAGAAATATTTTTAGGAGCATTGGTATTAGCTCTTTTTGTTTTTGAGAGACTGGTAATATTCCATACTAAAACATTCTGGGCCTGGGCCTTTTGCTTTTAATTAATATTATCTCCTTGAGGTTCATATGTCTGTTTTAATTGTTTGTCTAATTTTGATTGAACTTTGATAAGACAAATGTTATCTATAATCAACTTTGATAAGTCAAATGTTATCTATAATCAAGTTATCTATTAAGAAAATACTCCATGAAGAAGAATGACCTGATGTGGTGGGAGGGGGAGGGACCTTGATTAAGGATAGACAAGGATTGAAAGTGTGATTTCTTTATTCATAATAAAAAAAGAAAATACTCCATGTCTTTAGATTTTTCTATTCTGTGAAGTACAGGTTTTTCAAGTGTGACCTAATGATTCCTTAGATTCTCTCAAATCTGAAAATGCCTTTCTAATTTTGTTAATTTGGATACTTTCTCTCTACCTTTTAATTAATTTTGATAAGGATTCTTTTATCCTGTTGATTTTTTTCAATAAACCAAGTCTTTGTTTCATTGATTCTTTGTACTGTTTTTTTTTTTTTAATTTCAATTGTATTAGTTTCAAACCTGAGTTTGATTATTTTCTGACATCTGCTCCTCATGGGTGTTTGCATTTTTTTCTAGAACTTTAATGCACGCAGTTAAGTTACTGGTCTGAGAATTATTTGATTTCTTTGTGAGGTCACTTAGGGGTATAAACTTTCCTCTTAGCACAGTGTCCATTATGTCCCATAAGTATGAGTATGATATGAATTCATTTGCACTGAATTTTAGAAAGATGATTCCTTTCTTTACTACTTCCTTGACACAATCATAATTTAGTAGAGAATTATTCAGTTTTCATTAATTTGTAGGCTTTCAGTTTCTTCTGTTGTTAGAAAAATCTAGGTTTAATCCATGTTGGGCTAATAAAATACAAAGAGTTATTTAAATTTTATTACATCTGTTGTAGCTATTTGTGAATGAGTATATGATTAATTTTTGAAGAAGGTTTCATAAGATCCTGAGATCTTGTGTTTAGGTGAAATGTGCTATAGATATGTTAGGTCCATTTGAGTAATAATGTCTGTTAGTTTCATTGTTTCTCTAATTAGTTTCTTTCTGAATGACCTGTCCATTGGTAAGAGAATGGTGATGAAGTCTCTCTCCATTAATACATGGGGCTAACATGTGCATTTTAAACTATAGTATTTTTCTTCTACAAATATGTGTACTTTTTCTTTTGGGGAATAGATGTTCATAATTGATACAAAATATTGCTGAATTTGTCCTTTGATGAATATAAAATGTCTTTCTCTGTCTCTTGATTAATTTTTATTTAAGTCTATTTTGTTAGGTATTTGGAAAGATCTACCAGCTTTCTTCTTAGTTCCATTTGATTAAATTTGAGGTAATATCTATCTTTGATGTTGAGGTGTGTTCCTTGTATGCAGCAGAAAGATGAATCCTGTTTTTCTATCCATTACGTTAGCCTATGCCATTAATTTGTAAATTGAATCTATTGGTATTGAGATATGTTAATAACCAGTGATTGTCATATTCTGCTAGATGTAGTAGTATCTGCTGGCATTTGCTATCTCAGAGAGTCTGCAAGACATCTGTCCAGAACCATCTGCCTTTTAAGTCTCCATTGAGAAGTCAAGTGGAATTTTCATAGACAGATCTTTATATGTTCCTTGGTGTTTTCCCTTTGGGCTTTTAATATTCTTTGTTGTTGTTCTGTATGTTTAGTATGTGATGTAGAGCACTTTCATTTCTGCCCAAAGCATTTGGTGTTCTATAAGTGTCTCATGCCTTTATAGGCATATAATTCTTTAGATTTGGAAAACTTTCTTCTATGATTCTGATAAACATATTTCTGGATTTTTGAGCTCAAATTGTTATCCTTTGATTCCTATTATCCAAGGTCTTAGTCTTTTCATATTGTCCCAGATTATCTAAATGTTTTGTGTTAGATTATAAAATCAAATATTTTTGACTTATGATTATATTTCTTCTATTGCATCTTCAATGACTGAGACATTTTTATTCCATTACTTGTATTTTATTGCTGATGATTGTCTCTAAAGTTCATGTTCATTTGTTCATATTTCTCATTTCTGGAATTCTCTCAGTTTGTACTTTTCTTACTGCTTTTATATTAATTTTGGGGTATTGAATAATTTTCTTTATTTGTTTGTTTGTTTTGGTTCAGGTTTCTTGGCATTCTTCAAAGGGTTTGTTTATTTCTTTCAATTTTTATTATCTTTTCCTTGATTTCTTTAAAGAAAGTCTTCATTTCTCTTTGAATGATCTCCATCCTTTTCCAAAAGTTTTTACAGTCATTTTCTTTTAGTCTACCTGCATTGGAATATTTAGGTCTTTTGTCATAGTATATCTGGGCTAGCTTTTTATTATATTATTTCACAGAAATTTAAGCATCTGGGTTTGGAATAAGTAGGTGTAGGTCCTGATTTCTAAGTTTGTGTTTGTTGGATGAGTGTTTTGTTACTTGGCTTCTGTTCTCTATTTTGTCTATTATTTCTCGTGGACAATATGACCTTTGATCTAATATGCAGTTTCTGTTCAAGCTGGCTGATTGCCTTCTGGTGTTTAACTTGGTCTTTGGTACAGTGTGAGTAATTGGTGTAATTCTGATTGGTGTGGCCTGTATCTGTTCTGACTCTTCTTTCTTGAACATAATTAGTAGAAATCTGCTTCCACAAGAAGTAAATAAAGAGCCTAGCAGTAAAGAAGGCAATGTTCTGGGATGACATGGGCTGTGGTATGGGTCTTTGGAAACAGAATCTAGATAGTGAGGCAGTTCCATTGGCAGGCAGGACACACACATGTTCTTCTAACTGGTGTAGCTGAAGCCTTATCAGTGGAAGTCTGTTGGGTTTGAGGGCGGGGCCTGACAACAAATGAGGTAAAAGTGCATTATCTGTGTGATCAGAAATAGAACCAAATTTGACTGGGAAGGTGTTATGTTAACTATGCATAATGATATTCTACTATATTCATAGATTTTTAACTATCCCAATTGTCATTATAGAGTCTTAATAAAATAACTGATGAAAACAAATGTAGAAATTCTCAGCTAAGCATTAGTCCAAGCTTAGGGACTCCAGCTAAAGAGAGAGAGGAAAAAGTGTATGAGCCAGGGACATCGAGGCCATAATAAAAGAACCAACAAAAACAACTAAACTAGGCTTATAGGAGCTAACAGAGTTTGAAACATCAGTCCAAAGCCTTCATGAGACCAATCTAGGCCCCCTCTATGTGTAAAGAGTTGCTTATCTTCATCTACATGTGAGACTCTGAGTAATAGGAGCAAAGGCTGTCCCTAAAGGTTTGGCTGTCTTTGGAGAATTACTTTTTCATAATGGGTTGTCCAGCATTAATACAAGGAAAACAAAACCTCAGTCCTAACTCAACATGATATGCCATGTTTTGTTAATATCCATGGGAGGCCTGCTTCTCTTTGAAGGGGCAGATGAGGGGCAGAGGGAAATTGCGAAGAGGAAATGGGAGGAGAGAATATATGAGAAACTGGAGTTGGGATGTAAAATAAATGAATATGTTTAATTTATAAGAAAGAATGTCCAATGATTCTGTTTTTTCTAAAAAAAAAAAAAAGAATATAAAATATGGTTTTTCAATGTACTAAGTAAACTTACTAAGTAAGCATCTACAACTGCAGCAAACAATAACAAAAATAAGGAAAGGATTTATAACCTAGAAAAAGTGTCCATAAAAATAGAAACACTCATGAGCTCTCAACATTATAAAAAATCCCCAGGAAACTAAGAAATGCTGGAGAAAGCAAAATAGTATCTCGGTGGACGAGCATACTAATTGGTTATCCAATGGCAAGTGGTTACCTTGAAAAATGCATATGCTCAATTACATTATATGCACTGAGTAGGATACAAACAAACACACACTCACACATATAACACACACGCACACAAACACACACACAAAACTATGAATGAAGAGGTCATGGACAGGATAGAGAAAAACAGAGTTACATAGTAAGGTTTTGAGGGAAGAGTAGAAAGGGAAAATTATGTAAATATGTTATAATCTCAAAAACTAAAATAAATACATTTAAAAAATATCCAAAATATGTTTGCAACAACATGACTCTGACTCAGAACTCAAAGGAACAATTCTACCTGGCTATAAGTATAGCTAGTCACATTGTTTCACTTTCTTTCTTTTTTTAGAGGATTTTTATTTTTTTTATTTTTGTATTTTGTATTTATGAAGAAAAACAGTAAATTGAATTTAAAATGCTGATAAGTTAACAATAACTATAAAGAAAATAAAAATCATAAGCATGACTTATCAAGGGAGATAATGCAAATAATTTGCTACACATAAAATTACTTTGTGTTCAGTTTTCCCTCTGGATTTTTTTTTATTCCTATCCCTGTATATCCTCATTCAAGATCCCTTCCCCTTCCCGCCACATCAGGTCATTTTTTCTTCTCCACAACTCCCCATCCCCTCCCTGGGCAAGCTGCAGACAGTCCCATGGTCCCACTAATCCAATAATGCTTAGTTCAGTCTCCACTCCTGGCAAATCCAGTTTCGTTCCTCCTTGCTCAAGAGTGAGTCAGGTGTTCCTATAAGTGTAGTGGGATCTGAAGGGTCAGTCCAGGGTGTTTCTTATCCCAAGCTGATTAGTGGTTTTGGTCTGCAGCTTGGCATGCTTGGCTTTTTTCTTGTTTGCTTGTTTAGAGACAACTACTGAGTGGCTACATACCCTGCTTATCTTTCTGAGTTTGTGATACCTCGCTCAGGACGATATTCTCCAAATCCATCCATTTGCCTGAGAATTTAAGGATATCATTTTTTTCTTACAACTTAGTAGTAATACATGGTTTAAATGTACCACAGTTTGTTAATCCATTCTTCAGTTGAGGAACATCTAGGTTGTTTCCAGGTTCTTGCTATTACAAATAATGCTGCTATGAACATAGTTGAGCTAATACCTTTGGAGTGTGACTGTGCATCTTTAGGGTATACAACCAGAAGTGGTATTGCTGGGTCCTTGGGTAGATTGATTCTCAATTTTCTGAGAAACCGCCATATTGCATTCCAAAGTGGCTGAACAAGCTTACAATCCCACCAACAATGGAGGACTGTTCCCCTTGATCGACATCCTCTCGAACATAGGCTGTCATCTGTGCCTTTTATATTAGCCAATCTAACAGGTGTTAGGTGGTATCTCAAAGTTGTTTTGATTTGCATTTCTCTGATGGTTAAAGATGATGAGCACTTTTTCAGGTGCCTTTCAGCCATTCGTAGTTCCTCTGCTGAGAATTCCCTTTTTAGATCTGTACCCCATTTTTTGATAGGGTTATTCAAGGTTTTGGACTCTAGATTCTTGAGCTCTTTATATATCTTAGAGATCAGTCCTCTATCACTTGTAGGGTTGGTGAAAATCTTTTCCCATTCTGTAGGCTGTTGTTTTGTCCTATTGACAGTGTCCTTGGCTTTACAGAAACTTCTTAGCTTCAGGAGATCCTACTTATGATTGTTGGTCTTAGTGTCTGTGCCACTGGTGTTATATTTAGGAAGTGTTCACCTGTGCCAATTTGTAGAAGTGCATTTCCCACTTTATTTTCTATCAAGTTCAAAGTGGCTGGGTTTATATTGAGGTCTTTGATCCACTTGGATTTGAGTTTTGTGCAAGGTGATAGGCTCGGAACTATTTGCATTTTTCTACACACTTCCATCCAGCTATGCCAACACCATTTGTTAAATATACTATCTTTTTTCCATTGAATGTTTTGGGCCTCTTTGTCAAAGATCAGGTGTTCATAGGTTTTTGGGTTAATATCTGGATCCTCAATTCTATTCCATTGATCCACAAGTCTGTTTTTATGCCAGTACCAGGCTGTTTTTATTACTGAGGCTCTATACTATAACTTGAAGTCAGGGGTGCTGATACCTCCTGAGGCCGACCCATCAAAATAATGCCTGACTATTCAATGGAAATGATGAAAGCTAGAAGGGCTTGGTCAGAAGTTATACAGATTACTATACCCTGCAAAATTATCAATCACCATAGATGGAGTAAACAAAATATTTCAGGACAAAGTCACTGAAAGAATATCTATCTACCAATCCAGCACTACAGAGAGTATTAGAGGGAAAACTGCAAACTAAGGACCCAGATACACCCATGAAACCACAAACAATCAATAATTCCACAGAAGAATACTCCAGAGAAAGGAAGTGCAAACAAGTTACCACCAAAAATGACAGGAAATATCAATCAATGGTCACTAATTTCCCTTATTATCAATGGACTCAACTCTCCTATAAAACGTCACATACTAACAAGATGGATACAACAACCGAAGCCATTCTTCTATTGCCTACAAGAAACACACCTCAACCACAAGGACAGACACAGGCTTAAAATAAAGGGCTGGGAAAAGATTTTTCATTCAAATGGTCCTAAGAAACAAGCGGGGATTGCAATCCTAATATCTAACAAAGTAGACTTTAAGCTATAAGCAACTAAAAGGGACCAAGGTGATCACTACTTATTTATCACAGGAAAAACTGGTCAAGAGGAGATTTCAATCTTGAATATTTATGCCCCTAATATAAGGGCAGCTACTTATGTAAAATAAACACTGCTAAAGCTCGAATCTCACATCAGTTCTTACACCCTAATAGTGGGAGACTTCAATACCCCACTTTCAACCCTGGGTAGATCAACCAGACAGAGACTCAACAGAGAAATAAGGAGTCTAAAAGAGGTTATGATGCAAATAGATTTAATAGATATATCCAGAAGCTTCCACCCAAACGCAAAGGAATATACATATTTCTCAGCTCCTCATGGAACTTTCTCCAAAATTGACCACATAGTTGGTCATAAAGCAAATATCAACAGATACAAAAAATGGAAATAATCCCTTGTAACATATCAGACCACCAGGGCCTAAAGTTGGAGTTCAACAACATCAAAACCCAAAGAAAGCCTACCAACTCATGGAAACTAAACATCACTCAGCTGAACCATCTCTGGGTCAAGGAAGAAATTAAGAAAGAAATCAAAGTCTTCCTAGAATTTAATGAAAATGAATCCACAATGTATCCAAACTTCTGGGACACAATGAAAGCAGTCTTAAGAGTAAAATTCATAGCGCTAGATGCCTATATGAAAAACCTAGAGAAATTCCACACTAGAGACCTAAAAGCTCAGTTGTTTCACTTTCTATGTCATTGAAAACAGGTAAGCAGCTCAAGCTGGAGGTAATGTTCACATGTGTGAATGTTTGTCATAGTTATGGACTTCAAATAGTTCTGTCTGCCAAATGCTCAACATGGTCCTCCAACAAACCAGTTCACATGCCAGAATATCTGTTCCATTAATAAAAAAAATCTTTCACTGTTTTATGGATGATTTGAATTCTCTAAAGAACTGAGCTTGAAGTCTGAACAATGTTGTCCTATCACAGATATTCCATAATGCAAAATCTTCTACTGACAGTCTTTTCATCTGCCTGTCTAAACTTTAAGGACTTCTAGTCATAAAGTTGAAAACTTAATATACACTGACTAGTTAAAAATGAGATACCACCTGACACCTGTTAGATTGGCTAAGATAAAAGAGACAGAGGACACCCTATGCTGGAGAGGATGCAGAGCAAGGGGAACACTCCTCCATTATTGGTGGGAGTGTAAGTTTGTTCAGCCACTTTGGAATGCAGTATGGCAGTTTCTCAGAAAATTGAGAATCAATCTCCCCAAGGACACAGCAATACCACTTCTGGGTGTATACCCTAAAGATGCACAGTCACACTCCAAAGGCATTAGCTCAGCTATGTTCATAGCAGTGTTATTTGTAATAGCAAGAACCTGGAAACAACCTAGATGCCCCTCAACTGAAGAATGGATTAACAAACTGTGGTACATATACACCATGGAGTACTACTCAGCAGTAAGAAAAAAATGATATCCTAAAATTTACAGGCAAATGGATGGATTTGGAGAATATCCTCCTGAGTGAGGTATCACAAACCCAGAAAGATAAGCAGGGGATGTACTCACTCATTAGTGGACTCTAAACAAACAAACAAACAAAAAACAAAGCATGCCCAAGGTGCAAACCACAACCACTGAACAGCCTAGGATGAGACACACCTTGGACTCACTCCTTGGATCCCACTCCCCCTAGGGGAACACCTGACTCAGTCTTGAGGTTGGGGGTAGAAAACTGGATCTGCCAGGAGTGGAGGCTGAACTAAGCAATATTGGAACAGTGGGACCTTGGGACTGCCTGCCACCTGTCCAGTGAGGAGATAGGGTGTTGCGGAGAAGAGAGAATGACCTAATGTGGTAGGCCGGGGAAGGGACCTTGAATAAGGATATACAAGGATAGAAAGTGTGACTTCTTTGTTCATAATAATAAAAAAAGTATAAAAGAGAACCTCTTTCCCAAAGTAGCATATCTTTTGACTTAAATTTTGAAGTTAAGATATTTTTAAGTATATAGGCTAGTTTAATTTAATAACTTTTACAATCAAATATCTCTCAGTAGTTATCATTAGCCCATTAACAGATAAAAACATCCAAAGGAAACACAATAAAATATAAAGTACAGAAAAAAAATAACATAAGACTATTTGCAGGCAAATGGATGGGAGTAAAAAAAATATTCTGAGGGAGGTATCTCAGATCCAAAGAGACAAAATATGATCTGTATTTACTTATATGTGTAAGTTGCTGTTAAGTCAATAACATAGTTGCAATTTATACAAACCCAGAGTACAGGAAAAGAGTAAAAATTATAGAAAACACTTAGATCTTATTAGAAAACAGAATTAGGATAAATAATTATGAATTGACAAAGAAGAAATGACTGGAATGGGGAATATAATGTGGAATGGGGGAGAGAGGAAATACAAGATAGGCAAAATTAAGAAGCATTTGGAGTAGTAAAAAAAAAAAAAAAGGCTACTGCAGTAGAAATTTCCTAAATTAGACATATATACTAAAGTGGTCTAAATTAAATCACCAAATAATATGGGAGAACAGAAAGAAAACTGGCTATCTCTTGACATGGATAAAACTTTCAGTACCAGGATTAGGTTACTTACATGGAGCAACTGGACAAATAGGCACCAGGGGAATCCACAAAACACTCTAAAGTCTGTTGCCATTGTCCAATTTCTTCCTGTACACTGTGTTCAGTTTTTAGTCTCACCATCTTTCTGCAATAAATCTTGAAAATGCCAATCAGAAGTTATCTTAGCAGTGATATATTGATATGTAATCACAAAATACAAAAAAAAATTATTCCACATCTATCTAAATAAAATCACCAAGCAACAGCAGAGAGAATATTCAAACTGAACATCATCCCTTATTAAATAAAGCTGCCTTTACCAGAAATAAATTTTATCTAATTGAGTTGTTGATCAAAAAAATTAATCAACAAAGGTAACTGTCATGACTGTTGGTTGCTCTTTACAACTTGTATTGCCACTGAACTTGCAGAAGTAGAGCTGTTGCCAACTAGAACCTTCACTGCTATGGATTAGTATTTACAGTACTAGAAGACACTATAAATAATACCAGAAGAGAAAGGTCATCACAAACCCAGCTACACATCAGTATATATACATGAGTGGCCTGCTTGGAAGATATGCTGGTGCAATACTGACACAAACACACACACAATGGTCAATAAACAAATGTCTTGGGTGGTTTTGTTTGTCAACTTGACACAAGCTAGAATCATCAGAAGGTAAGGAGCCTCATCTGAGGAAATGTCTACTTCAGACCTAGGTTTAAGGTGTTTTCTTATTTAGTGATCAAATTGGGAGACCCCAGCCCATGATGGGTAGTGCAATTCCTGCACACAGGGTGGGATGAGAAAGCCATTAAGTAACTCAGCTCCATGGCCTCTTCTTTAGCTCATTTGTGTTATTTTGTATATGTTGAGTTTGGGGCAGCCAGATGGCATTACTTTTTGACTTTGTCTTTTTTTGATGTTTGGAATTTTTGTCTATTTTTAACATGCCTTCCTATAGGTCAAACATTTTTTATTTATCAATGATATTTTCACCATAAATAAAGACATCTCACATCAGTAAGTAGTAAATTAAAAACAATATAGTACTAGAACATTGTAGAACTTAACACAATGATAAACAGGTATGTAACCTTGCTGTATTTAGCTCATTCCTTTAGCATCTGCAGAAAAACAATGCTCCCTAGAACTTAACAAAGTATTATTAAACTTAACTTAATGAGTCATTGACCGAAATTAAAGGTATTATGTGAGGTGTGATTTCATTATTCTAGCAAGTAACACATATTCTGGTACTTGATTCACAGCTGTATGAATAACAAATGATTTTGTTCATCCCTGCAACTTAATACTAAAAGAAATTATTTTGATTTATCCTGGCAATGCTTCTATAATGACATACTTGGCTGCAGTATCAGCCTTTACACATGAGTGATCATTTCTCAAAGAATTTAATTATTCTCCCCCTCTACAAAAATGTACATAAGCCCATAATATCATGAAACTTTGCTAAATTAATTTAGTAACCTAGATGTAAAATCTTTAACAGTAAGGTACAAAGTGACAGGTTGTATAAAGTCAGTACAAGAACTATTAAAAGGTCTTCTATCTCAATGAATTTTCAAGAAATATAATAGTATTGGATATGTTGATGTAGCTCTTTAAAGGTATATGGTAAATTGTTCTGTCAGGCCTTTTTTATAAAACAAAAAAGCTTAATGACACCATTGTCACCTCTGAATGTTGTGTAAGCAATATATTCTTCATTCAGACTTGTTCTATGAAACCATTTATTAAGTAATTTAAAATTTACAGTCATGTGTAGAGGCCCAAACAACTTGTGGTTTTAAAACAGAATATTCTAAACAACCTGCAAAAACGATCAGAATAGAGGAAAAAGTATAAATTTCTAAAATATATAAGTATATATATTAAATATATTGACAAAACTACTTTCAGGAAAAAAAGAAAAGAAGTATGGAAATTAAGTTATCAATGAAAAATGTTTAAATAAAGACAGTTCCAGGAATAAAATCATTTAATAATGGATTCTACCAGCATATACCCCATTGTAAACTTTCACTTTTAATAGCTGCTGCAATAAAATAAAATCAGCATTGAAACAAACTAGCAGATAGCCTTAGAAGCATATTTCAGGGGCTAGAGAGTTGGCTAAATGTTTAAGAGCACTGACTGTTCTTCCAGAGGACCTGAGTTCGATTCCCAGAATGAACATGGCAGCTAATAACTGTCTGTAATTCCAAGATCTGACATCATTCCACAGTTATACATGCAGGCAAAACACCAATTCACATAGACTAAAAAGTAAATTAAAAAATTATATATTATCTGAGATTAAGATTTGAGTAAAATTGATGCTGATAACCTATTATGATATACCACAAAGATAAAGCAAAAATAAATATCTGAATAAATTAATAATGATTATTTTTTTTGAAAAATTAAACTCCCTAAAAAATATTCTTAATGACAAATTATGCTTTTAAATATAATGTTTTTTTTACTTCTCAGAAAAAAATTCAGAAATAGGCATGCATATGTAGTCAGATCTTGAATTAGCATAAGTAAAATACAATAGAGTCCATGCAGAAAATCTGTTGATAAATTTTAATCATCTAAATCAAAAAATAAATAAAGATAAAATAATAATTATTATTTTTCTTTCAAACCAGTTTCATGAATGCTCTCTTAACTTCTTTGTTCCTCAGGCTATAAACTAGAGGGTTTAGCATGGGGATGACCATAGTGTAAAACACAGACACAGTTTTGTCATTGTCCATTGCATGTCTAGAGCTGGGCTGTAAATACATGAAGATTGTGGTTACATAGAAAATAGAAACTGCAGTAAAGTGTGAGGCAAAGGTGGAAATAGCCTTCTGATGCCCTGCTTCTGAGTGCATCTTTAAGATTGTTATAAAAATTATAATATAGGAAACTAATATTATTATAAGAGCAAAGAAAATATTGAAGCTGGCTTGGCAATTAAGAACCAACTCATTGACCTGTCTGTCAGAGCAAGACAGAGCCATGACTGCTGGCATATCACAGAAAAAATGATGAACCACATTAGCCTTACAAAAGGACAGACTGAATATATCCCCAGTGTAGACTGCGGCATTCAAAAAACCAAGTACATAGCACCCGGTGACTAGAAACATGCATACTCTTGTATTCATGAAAAATGTATAGTGTAGGGGCTTACATACTGCTACATAGCGATCATAAGCCATTGAGGCTAACAAGAAATTTTCCACAGTAGCAAAGGCTGCAAAAAAGTACATCTGGGCAGCACAATCATTGTAAGACATAATATTGTCCCCAATTAGAAGCTCAGCCATGACTTTGGGAGTCACAGATGAAGAGTAACCAAAATCTACCAGGGATAAGTTACCAAGGAAAAAGTACATGGGAGTATGGAGCCGAGAATCCAAGAGAATCAATAAGATCATTCCTAAGTTTCCAATCAGGGTGTTGGTGTATATGAGAAGGAAGGTAATAAAGAGGGGAAGCTTCAAGCCTGGATCATTGGTCAATCCCATGAGTATGAATTGTGTCACTTCTGTCTTGTTCTTCATTATGGTTATCCTACAGGCACTTGATGCTCTGTGGCAATGAGAAAGAAAAGGAATCTGATAATAATAAACATAAAATTGAAAAATATAAACACAAGACATTCATTATATTAACAATTTATTTGGAAAGATTTTTTACCAAATCTGGACATTGAATGCCAATTTAATGTGTTTGCTACATATCTGGTCAAATGTTATTAAATCTAAAAGTGATACATGTAATTGTCACATGATATTACATCAGTGTGCAGAGTGTGATACATTAAAGAACCTTGTTGTAAATGATATGTGTTCATCAAATCTCCCCCTAAACTGCTGCAGCAATTTTGTGGAAGGAGATATGGAAAATTTTAAGAGTCAGAGTGGATGGGTGACTTCATAGAAAAAGTGTGTTCATCAAACCTCTCCCTAAAAGGCTGAAGTGCTATGTGGAAGGAGATACGGAAAATTTGAAGAGTCAGAGGGGATAGGTGACTTCAAAGAAAAAGTGTGTTCCAATATAACAGGATGGATACACATATGAAGTCACATAGACTATGGGAACATGCAGAAGTTCAAGCTAGGAAAGACCCCAACATACAGAAGAGAAAGAGAACACTGATTCCAGTTTGTAATGATTTTTTTAAGTTATAATAGAATTCTGAAGTATGTCTATATTTTCTTGTGTTTGTTTCTGTTATTGCTGTTTTTTAAATTTTAATATGGAACATTATAGTAGTAATTCAAACAAGTTAAAAAGTATGCATTTGTTAAAATCATTCATTAAATTTAAGTTTCCTTCTATTATCTAAAAATTTACCAGTTTTTTAAGATTCTTTATTGAAACAAATTTATAATGTTGTAGGGAGCCGGGAGCCCGGTCAAGCAGGAAAGACGGTGCCGGTTTCCGGTACCAAGGCGCGGCCGAGGCGATAAACAACGCTTCTGCGCATGTCCCCCGGTAAGTTTCCACTCTGTGAGCCAAGCCCTCTGACCCTGTGTCATGTCAGGCGAGAGTCTGCAACCAATCAGAAGGGGAGACGTAAGAGGCTAGGGCTTGGCAGTATAAAAGCCGGCTCCTGGCAAGGGGTCGGG